>JAGDQP010022647.1:11028-30140 GCA_022664845.1 Lepisma saccharinum
TCCTCATCAGACATACACCCTCATCAGGTGTATGTCTGATGAGGATCTTGGCTAGAAGGTCGAAACGTTACATGTAATTTAATTTTTTACGAATAATATAGTCTTGTTCAGCAGTTCAGTGTTTTTTAATGTGTAAACTTTTCAAATTGTAATTTACTATCATTAAGTAAAAGAAACATGATACTTCCCCAAAATACTTGTGTTAATATTTTGTTCTTTCAGATATGTTTGTCGTGGTTTCAAGGTAAGTTCAGAACTTCAATGATACTCAAATCATTTCATGTATCTATCACCGTAGGCTCGTCGCGTTATTTTGAAAGGATCCCTGGTTCGATTTTCATTAATCTGATCTTGCCAAGGGCCGTTCTGAATTCGTACAAAGCTGCACCGGACAGAATAAGGATCATCATATTTAGTTAGAATGCCTACTGCTCAATTCAGAGCACTTCAGGACCTCATTCAGAGTACTTCCTATACCCCCATTCCTATTACAGTTTGTTTCTGATTTTCGCTAATTATGGGGCCTATAACTTACATGAATGTAAAGATAAGGATGAGAGCGCACGGCTTATACTCAGTATATATCTTGATCCAAATCTCCAGTACAGGAACTGGATGGAATTCTAAAGGAGGCAAGTATTTAAGTTATATAATATATCCATGTATATCTGCTGTATGAGACAGTGAGTAATATGTGACCCAGTTCGAAACTTGACCCGTTTCAGCTCTATTTCTCTGAATCACTTACTTGCTTCTAGGAATCCCTTGTGCGCATCCCATTATAATATTTTGGAATAGCATTTTGGATAGAATAGGTTTGAAATCTGTGGTGAACAACTCTACTGTTAGTGGTATTAGAAAGACGAAGCCCTGAAGTTCACTTTTCATTGCTTTTGGCAACCTTTAGCTCCGATACGCGGTGGAATTTCCACCCCAATGACTAAGAACTTTCCTTATACTGTATTTTGAAGGACTATCATTCCTCGAACTTTGTCGCTGCATGATGTTAACCTAGTCAAGATGATGTCTATATCCGTGCTAGTAGAAAGGAAAAATATGTTTCATGAAATAGATATACAGGTGAATTAAAAGTCACACCTACAGAGGATGTCATGTTTTTCCTGCACCAATTCTTGGACAAAATTACTCTTTGCAATATTTTCCTACAGTACATAGTTCTCAAGTAAATAAAAAATATAATTAAAAAACTTTTAGACATACTTTCCTTAAACAATTCGTACTAAAAAGTAAAAAAAAAAAAAAAAATTATGCATGACTAAAAAGAAAAGCATGGGGGCGCTCTCATATGCAGTCCCTTTATAAATTCTTTAATTGGTGCGCCCCACGATTTTCTTTTTAGTCATGCATAAACAAAATTATTTTTTGCTTCTTAATACGAATGGTTTTTAAGAAAAGTATGTCTTTATAAAGCTTTTTAAAATTATTTTTTTGAGTTATTTCGGTGCTCGTGTGACCCAAATCCTAAAGAGTTCTGCAACCACTTAAATCACAGATCGTTGCAGGCTAGTATTTATTTTAGGATAAAGAAGTTCATCTTAAAAAGAAAAACTAAAATATGCTTTAAAAAAACATAGAAATATATTAAAGTAACTATGGAACATTGTATTGTCACCCGACTTACGTCGCTGTGTAAAATTTCATCATTTTATGTCGTGGTGAAATGAGTTAACGTTGCAAGATTTGAGGACGCCACGAACCATTTGAACTAAAGAAAAGAAAGTAAAAAGAATGAAAAGGTGGTAACAATGTGAAAGGTATCATTCATAACGTGTTACATGTGGAACGTTGTCCAGTTCTGCGAGAGTAGTCAGGACTATTGACTACTAATCTATCAAATATCAACCATGAATTCAATCCCCAGGGAAAAATTAACTGTTTCTTCACGTCGGTTTATGTTTCTCTTTTGAAATGAAACACAAGAGAGATTCAAATAAGAAATACTTAGTTTATTCCCAAATAACTCAGAAATACTTAATTTGTTAAGCGAATAGTTAGAGGTCTGCGCGGATGCGGATATCCGCGACAATAACGTCTATGCGGATATATTTTTATTTTTAATGCGGATTGCGGATAAAATTGCGGATGTGCTTCTCTACACTTGAGGAGATGTTAAGTAAGTACAGTATTCTTTTCCAATCATTTCATAATATGTCTGCATGACGTTTTTCTCTTTTCTTAAAGTGCGGTTGAGTATTAATAGAAAACTAATAATAATAATAGATTATTAATTTATCATGTGATAACTTTTTGATATCACATTACATTATGTCGTAGAATAAATAACCTCTAAATCTAATATTGAATAAAACCTATGCGAGATTGTGTGTGTTTAAACTTGTTAAAGTAATTGCGGATACGGATACGGAGAGCAATGTTCCGAGCACGGATGCGGATAGACGAGAATAAAGGATGTTGCAGATGCGGTGCGAATGCGTTTTTCTATATCCGTGTAGACCTCTACGAATTAGTCCATAGTCCTAATCTCCTAAGTTCTCTTAGAGAACTAGACAATGTTGCATATCTAACGCATTAGGAATCATACCTTTTACAGTCTTGTACCATTCCATTCTTTTTCCTTCAATTACTCGAAAATTACGCAATGAATGGAAATATTGCCAAGAATAATTTTATCTCAGAAGGAACAACGTGAGGTACTGTCGTGTGTGAGCTACACAAAGTATTAATTAGTGAGACACATCCGAGTCGGAGAAACTTAAACATTCAATTACTTCGTGGTAGATCCTCGAACCCTGACAAAACAACAGTGGTACATTTCACAAAATGTCGTCTCAATCCACAGCATTCACTTTCCCTTTCTGGAATACAACTACCATATAGTCAAAGTGCGACCTACTTGGGAGTAGAACTTGATCGTCGACTCACATTTCGTCAACATATACAAAACACAGCTAGCAAGGCCACAAAACGCACTTGTGCCTTATACCCAATACTAACTAATCAAAATGGACTTTCTTTGACATCTAGACTACATGTATACAATCTGATAAGACCGAAGCTAACGTACGCAGCGCCAGCATGGCAGCACTCAGCAAAGTCAACCCAACTACAATTACAACGCGTTCAAAACAGAGCAGCACGAATGATCACTGGGCATCCATGTGACACTTCAATTGTTCAATAACATGAAGATCTGGATATACCACTACTAAAAGATGTAACTGATGCACAATGCCGATCCTTCTGGTTCAGAATGACAAACTCGCCACATGTCATCCTACAAAATTTAGGCACTGTTCAACCTCCCAGATTTACCCATAAAATGCCACATCCTACTTAACCTACTACATATACCCATATAATATTTTCTTGAAGCCCAACATCTAAGCCTCACTGCATAACTTTTTCCATCTTGCCTCGCTGACCAAATATCTCTTTTATTAGAGTTGAGTCAGTTGCACTCTAAAATCTCAAATACGTCACTTCATTTCAGCCATCGCACCTCACATTGAAGGCATGGGCTCACGCTCGGAACTTTCACCATTTCAAACTCAAATTTTTCCTTCCTTCCTTTCCTCTAGCATTTACTTTGCATAGCATGGACACATTATACGAAATTCTTTTTTTCGTAATTATGGATGTGAAACTATAGAAAGCGCATTAATACTTTTGGTTAACACGGGAGATTAATATCAATTAATAATTAAATATTACACTACTACACGTTATCAAAGTATTTCAAGCAAATTTTATGGGAAAAGATAGAGTTAATACAGTAGTTTAAGAAATACAGAACTATTGTTTATAAATGAACATTCCTTTCACATATGCGAACACATTCCTAAGAGATAAAGGCACTATAAAGTCTGGGTACAAGTTTGGAAAATATTTAGAAATACCAGGAATTCTTACTGTGTAATATTAACCGTCAGTAATCCTTCGTTTATGTATGGGTACTGTTAACATTTCTTTTTTTAATCTCATGTTTGTATAATTTTCAAGTATTCGTAATACTGCGGTATAAAATCGATAACTAAAAAAGTTTTAACTAGTCACGTATCAATCAATCCTAGAATCAATACAAACTGGTACTTCTATTTTGTGTACAAATAATGATACACATATGGCTTAAACATTCGACAGGAAAGATCGTTTTATTAAGTTCGATTACGCAACAAATTCTTTGATTTAAAAATCGGCTGTGATCATCAACGATTTAAAGCAATTAGAAAATCCAGACCGTTTGTAAAATAATACTGCTTCCTTGCAGCTGTACGTGCTTTCAAAATATTTGATGACCTGAACAGGTAATTTTCGTTGCCTTAGGGCCGTCACGTCTGTGAGATGACGTTCCTCGACGATTACTCTTTCGGGCATGCATGGAAAAGATAGCGGAGAAGGCCTTTATTGAGATGCCATTTTATGAAACTGAAGAAAACCCTGGGAAACCTAAGTAAGAATAGCCAGTAGGGGGGGGGAGCAAAATCCGCGTACCTCCCCTTCCTGATCCGACGTTTACCACTGGATCACCGGGACTGGATAAAAAGTATTATTTTCCTATGTAATAAACATATTTCGCAGAATATTATTGAAAAATATATATTCAAATAAAGGATGTTTTTATTGGAGGAAATATGAACCTTTAAGAACATAAAAAAGGATATTATTTTCTAACAGCGTTATTTCCATTTTGCTATATTTAATTCGCATTGGTGGTGTGGTCAGACTACTAAGATCTAAGCCCGTCTCAAATCTTAAGGCATAGAAATATGCTAGCCTTATCCCGCCTACCTATTTTCGTCTGCGCTAAGGAGTACGTGATTTTGAAGCCTGTCGCTAGATAACACTTGCGACACTTTCAGTCGCTGGTTCTTTCCAGTAGTAGCCACCAGAGTCACCAAACGGCAGGCTTCAAAATCACACGCTCTTAAGCAAAAACCAATTATTTTTAGCGCAGACGAAAACAGATAAGCGGTATAAGTCTATATTATTATTTAGTCTAGATGCTTAAGGATTAACTCAGCAAACACTCCTCCAGGGAAAAGGAATGGCGGATGCTTTAGTCTAAGGATCCCGGCATTCCTTTGATGAAATAAAGGAAACTTGATAACTACCAAGCATTCCTAAGTGTCCAAGAAACCAAACTTATTTGAAAATACACAGAATTATGGAAAATAAAACGTACTACTGGACTCATTATTAAGAGAAATAGGTTACTAAACGTCAAGGTTAAGATAGTAAAAGCGTTAACTAACGTTCAGTATGCACTGACAGAGTTAGAGACTTTGACATTTGAGCTTGGTACTGGGGACCTTAGTAAGTATGAATAACTATGTCGTCATTCCCGGAGCTGGTCGACAACTGCGGGGTTAGGGAGCGAAGTCCCAGAAAACATCAATCACGGAATCGATCATAACTAGCTTACTAAACATGGTGAGAGAATATTTTTTGTTTGTTTAATTGTAAGTAATAAAATTCTATATAATAAATATGTTCTGACACAAAAATCTATACCTTTAATAATTTCTGGATGAAGAAAATTATTTATATCAGAAATAAGTAAAACATATTTTTAAAGTAAAAAATAGTAATTTTTCCTATCAGTAATATTATTATTTTAACAACAGTAAGTATCACAAAAATCATAATGTTCCCCCCATTGAAATGATTTTGCCTACAACAGTACAGCAGATGTGTTTTTAGGAGGCGGCTGCGTCCCATGATAGTTTGCCTATCCAAACAATGCAAACATAGGCCTACTAGACGAGTAACCAGCTCACACTGAGTATGCACTGAAGGAGTCAGAGATTCTGAATTTTTATTTCGGTAGTGGGGATCGTAGTGAGTATGTAATAACATGTCGTAACCCTCAGGAATGGTCGACAACTGCGGGCAAGAGGGCAAAGTCCCAAAAAGCACCAATCACGAAATTGATCACAACTAGCTGGCTTAACATGGTAAGGTTTAATTAATTCTTTCCTTTTTTAATTTAGGTATCCATAAAATTCTCTATAATAAATATTCTGACACAAAAATTTATATCATTAATAAAAATCTGGGTACAAAATTATTTATTTCAGAAATAAGCAAAAATATAAAGTTTTGCAAGTAAAAAATAGTAATTTTTGCTCAATTTATCAGTAATTTTATTATTTTTGACAACAATACGTATAATAAATATGATTTTTCCTACATTGAAATAATTATGCCAAAACAATTTAGCAACTGTGTTTTTAAGGAGGATGTTTGCCTATCCAAGCTATGCAAACGTACGTGTCACTTGTGTTGCTTACTCAGCTCTGTTTATTCTTCAGTCTCCTACAAGCCATTGTGAGTGATGTGTGTGGTCGCGATTAATATTAAAATTGTAACAACACGGCTTGTTGTATGTGCTGGCACTATAATATTTAAGTATGAAACTGTACAGAGTATCCCAAAAGTTACGCAACCTGCTTCCTTATAGCACTATTAAACTAAAACACACTGAAACAATTTGAACAACAGATCTTTTTAAATATGAGTTGGCGACACTGACCCAATGCACCAATCAAGAAAATTCCAACGGTTCTGAATTATACTAGCCACGACTGTTCCAACGACACCTCAAGCATCTATAACTGGTGGTTCCTGAGATTTTTTTTATTATAAGGCCCCTTCTTTATAGCTTCGCTTTCAAGGGACCTAAAACCTATATTTATGGAATACACTACTAATACTCCTGCACAAAATGCACAGGTTCCTACATACTTGGCTTATGGAACTCGCAAGTTTATCGCCGCAGCAACAAACGTTCGCCATACGATTATATCCTGGGCAAGATTAAGCCAATTTTCATCACAAAAACCTACTTCTCGAGAATCCCTTCTAATACTGGCCTCTCAACGACGTCTCGGTCTTCCCAACGATCTCTTTTCCTCCGGCTTTCCCACCATGATGGAGTATAATCTTTGCTTTCCCCCCATCCGAACTACATGGCTTGCCCACATTAGTAATCACGATTTCAATATTCTTACCACATCGGGGGAACCATACAGTTCGTGGAGTTCTTCATTATGCAGTCTCCTCCATTCTCCAGTCATCTTGTTCCGTTTCGGCCCGTATATCTTTCTTAAAACTTTATTTTCAAACACTCGTAATTTATGTTCATCTGTCAGGGTCGTACTCCAGCTTTTGCAACCGTAGAGTATTACAGGCAGAGTAACATTTCTGTATATTTTCAAGTTCAATTTCCTTGATAATAATCGCAAGATTATGGAGTTTCTGGACTGAACAGAAACATGCGGTGTCTCATACTAAGCGACTTTTGATTTCTTCCGTTACCTCGTTTTTGCTTGTTACATTTTCTCCCAAGTATTTGTTTACTTTCTCTATGTTTTCATACTTAATCGTTATGTAGGCCTATCTATTTCCTTCATTCTCAGTGTTTCGGCTTGTTATCATGTTCCTACAGAGTTTCTTTCTCATGTCAATGAGCAGTCATACAGAATATGTATTGACACCGATAAATGTTGCAAGATGTTAAATAAATGGGTTTTGAGCAGGAAAATAAATAGGAAGAAAATTAATCTCAGAGTCCGGCAAGATTTCTATACAATTGTGCCTGAATAATGATTGATGTTTCGTTGTTTAATATGTTAAAAACTTTTCAATGTACAGGTCTATATTTCAGTGCAAGAATGATGTCTCAATGTGTTTTAGTTTAATATTTATGTACTATGATCAAGCAGGTTACGGAACTTTTGGAACACTCGATACAATCTCCAACATAATTAAAGTATAATGCCAGCAAGTGTCATTACAATTTTAATAATAATCACGACCACATCACCCAGAATAGCTTGCAGAAAACTGAAGAATGAACGGAGCCAAGTAAGCAACAACAGAGGATATACGTATGATTGCATTGCTTGGATGGGCAAATTATCGTCTTCCTTAAAAACACAGTTGCTGAACTGTCTTGGGCATCAATATTTCAATGTTAGAAAAATCATATCACTGATAAATAGTGGACAATTACTATTTTTTACTTGAAAACCCTATTTTTTTTTGCTTATATCTGACAAAATCACTGTTTTACCCAGAAATTATTAAAGATATGGGTTTTTGTGTCAGGACATTTATTATCGACAATATTACGACCTACAACTAAATATATATATATATATATATATATTGCCTACCATGTTTAATAAGCTAGTTATGATCGATTCTGAGGTTAATATTTTCTGTGACTTTGCCCCCTTCCCCCGCAGTTGTCGACCACCCCGAGATTAGACAGTTTTTCATATTCGCTAAGGGCCCCAGTATCAAAATCCAAAGTCAAAATACCCGAATCTTTCAGTGCATACTCAACGTAAACTACGCCTCGTCTATGAAAGTAAAGAAGTGAACAACAGCAAATGGCGGAGTGTCAAAATTTCTAGCGAAGGGCGGCGGCATTTGGTGGCTATACGACTGTTGCAGCCAAAATTACGCCTTGGCGGCAGAGATGCTGCGTTTGTCTAATTCCTTCACAGAGCCGAGAGCGGCCCGGCGTCATTTTGCTCATTGAGTATGTATTTAATTACTGAGACAGGTGATGATGGAGTTACTTCGGACGCCGCAGTTGCAGTGTTCCCAACCAATTTAAAGATTCGTTATTTGAAATTACTTCCATACAGTTTTAAGTATTCGTAACAAACTTGGCATACACATTACCGTAATTGACACAATGAAACATACTGTGGGTGTCACCGTCCCCAAGTACCTCAATTGTCAGTGTTGCAAACCTCTGTTAAAATTCAATTTTTTAAATGGCTCTTATACAATTAGATGAATCAGTGCTAAAGTGGGCATGAATATTATTGGACACCATAGAAAAAATACTGTGCAAGTCCTCACCCTCCAATGATTACAGTTCTCTGTGTTGTCAACCATTTTCAAAAAGCGTGGGAGGAGACCGAGGGTTTCGGCTAGTAATTTTTATAAATTTCTCTTCAAAAAGTTCTAACTGATGGCATAAAATTTAACATTATTTTCTTAATGATTTTCAAAGATAGTAGCAGCGTAAAAGGGGAGGTGAGCGGAGACCCCACCCCGGGGCCTAAGTGTCGAGGGGGCCCGCTGCTCAACAGTAGGACGATATTGAAAAACCGGACAAAATCCCAAAATTCAAATTTAAAAAATAATCTCGAAAACATACTTATGTTGTACTTAAATGTAAATTGTGAAGCCCATAATCATTATGGACTATTTTTCAATTTTTCATAAAGAATTTTTCAATTTTTTCAAAATTTTCGGAACGCGGTTATGTATATTTTGTGTCTGTAGCAGAAATAGAGGCAAATAATTTGTTATGTAAATATGGTAGGCAGACCCGTTGTGAGGTATTTCAGCGCCCGAGGCATATGTAGAAAATGTCGCCTCCCAATCTTATTGGAAATTTATTTACTTCAATTATAATATATTTTGTATAAGGATTAAAAAAGAAACATAACGAAGCGCATGTCACTTATCACATTTTTATAAATTTTGCGTTTTTTTTTTTTTTTTTTTTTAATAACTCCAATTCCCTGTGATTTGTATGAAAAAAAACGAACGTGTTTTCAACCTGACACATTTTTATTTCGGCGCTTAGTGCATTTGGTGTTTTTCTTTTATATATATTTTTCGATGCCCCCGATTTGGGGCCTCCAACTTTGGCGCCCAACGCAGGTGCCTGACCCTCACTAAGGTACTGATGGTAGGTTATCTAGTTCGGCTACAGTGCAATCATATCTTTAATGTAGCTGAGAAATCTGTCCTAACGTTTTTGTAATATATATACTTTGAAAAACTACGTTGACCAAATTCATCGAGACGCACAAAAAAAGACGAGCGAGTCAAGCTCTGATTTTTCATTAATATAAAGTTTAGAATAAATACTTTGAGGGCATCTAACATTTCGCTAGCACTAGCCACAACCTTCTACGTAACCCCCCCCCCCCAAAAAAAAACGTGAGAAAACGCGTTGCCTGCGTAAATACATGGCGATGATGCATATAGAATCCGCACCTTTTGTAAATGAAAGGTAACGGAGAAGTGGAATTTCTTCCATGAATTCTTACCTCCAAAATGGGATACAAATCTTTCAGAAGTGATGATTGCACTCCTGCTTAGCCCTGAGCTCTTGAGAACAAATTGGAAAATTTTCAACGATTAAGTAATGCATAACGTGTCTGGCATAATATTACAGAAAGTATAAATAATATATTTTCCTAGACGTATGCGCACAGATACGAGTCAGATGTCCATTTCGAAACGGGTTTTTTCTGCAAAAATTTTGAAATTGATATATTGGCATTGTTGAGTTCGTTTTATCACTTTCGAACACATTAAAAAGATTTTGTGATTCCAAAAGTCATTTGAATTTCATGAGAAAGTAAAGAACAGAAACAAAATTAACAACAAAAAGAAAAAAAGTTGTATTTTATCCTTTCCAATATTTTACAAAAACAAAATATTGGTAAACTACTACCTTCTCCAACTATTTTTAAAATGCCTGCAAATTTCCCTAGCGTTCAAAACTTAGAAGTATATAACAAGTGTTTGTGATGATGCTTGGACAAGGACGCGTTTGGAAATGAACGTCTTGGAAGATAACTGTCAATCTATGTGTTTTTCACGTATGTATATAATTTACTAATTCCACAGTTTTTGTTACGTTTCTTTTGGCATGCTTTGAAGTACGTTTCTAGCGTTTTATTAATAAATGTTGATAATTATTTTTATACAATGTTTAGAAATTACATTTGCTTCGAAAACAAGCAAGCTAGTCTTGGTATCAACAACAACATTCATTTTCATTGTTTCTTTCCACTTGTAAGTATACTTACTGATACGTATACTGAAATACGTATATAATAGCACATATTATTCTTGTTACTTCTGAAAGTAAATAAGGAAGTACAACATATTATCAAGGATCATTAGGACCTATTGCTGTTTTACATCTTTAGCACATTAGAGTCAATACTGGTATGCATTTTTTATAATTTTCGTGAGTCCCCAACGAGTGCCCGAAATAAAATCTTCTGGAAGAAACATTGTTGGTTTTGTACCTGGGGAGACTTCATTAATCCATTTAATTTAGGTTCACGATAGCCGAACTTGTGAAGAAATCTCCTGTGATATAAGCAGCCCGTTAAACAGCTGTTGTTAGCGCTTTCCTTAAGATGAAACATGCTATATCCCTTATACTAAATGAATGTGAAGCACATAGCAGACCTATATGCCCCTGACCAAGATCCAACCCATATTTTCTCATTGTTCAGACGGCATTAACTTCGAACGTTCGTTCCATTGTGCGCCAGTCTCCACAAGTGAATAACTGCTCGTTGGGATAAATCAGTAGAGCACCTCGATGGTGGTCGGTAACGTAATAACTATGCCGTCTCAGGACTGTTACTTGTGCGCTTGCCTGTAGTCCGATGGTTGAAAAGCATTGCTCTCCACAATCTCAATATTCATTATCATGCATAGTGAGTGAAAGGGAAGTTCTCCGTCTTGGCTAGTGAGTCCCCCAGTTTTGCGAGAGGCTAGGAATAGCGGTTAAGTAGGATATTATGGCCAATAGTAGCAGTCTGCGCTCAAGCGAAAGGCCCTCAATCAAATTCTGTTGCCCCGGGCCCCAGATTGCCTTGCGCTGCCACTGTTTTTGAAGGGAAAGAACTCATCCACTGTATGGATTGAGAAAGAAGAGGCCATTGATGACAGTGTTCATTAACAAGTTTAGAAGAATGTTCGAAGAAACGTAGGTTACAAATGATAATAATATAAAGTATGTGTGCACCAAGCGTATCATATTGAAATATCATATCTACTATCAGTGCCTATGCTATTCCTGGCTTTGCTTATCATAGTATTTATAAATTCTTGGCAACTTCGAGAAAATAAATATATCTAACGATAGTCTTTTTTGTCGTTGTATTTAAAGAAGTCGGTTCTTCTTTTTCCAAACTCTTTAGATAAACATGTCACTCACTCACTCGTCTAAAATGTAGGACTACTGTATTTTTACTGTGGCACTTTAAGGATCATATTTTTATATAAACTAGTTAGGCGTATGCCAAAATTGGAGATAAGCGCAATACTTTAGTGTATTTGGTGAGACCAGAACAGCATGACGCCTGGCTGTAATTGGAAGGAAAATTGTATATGATTACATAATACTGTAAAACAACACTTCATGTGTAATCTACCATGTTTATTAATGTTAAATGTAAAGTATGTGCGTGGGCTTCCGATCATACTATTCGTTACTAATATTGGAACCGGAAATGTCACTGGAGTTTATACCAAGAGATACCTTAAGAATATCTCACTACATCGTTATGGAAAGTTTGGTTCCAATCGGTTCAATCGTTCCTATGTAGTGCTCCAATATGCTTTAAATAATTAATTCTCGTTACCATGGAAACGATAATGAAGTTCTACTTCTGCTAACGTGGAAGTTTTTTTATTTCATCACCATACCAAGTTTGAGCGGAATACGCCCGGCAGTTCTTATATAAAGCATATTTTATCATATGCTTTTGATAAAATATAGTTACCGGTACCATGGAAACCGAACTCAGATTATAAAAAAGGAGTATAGCACTCATCAGCTCTAGTAATGTCGCCATATTCTTCGACTTTAAGATTTAGAAACCAAACGGAGCTCAGTTGCTAGAACGCTGGCTGCGCATTCGGAGGATCCATGGATTTGTCCTAACGTCGCTCATCATGACTGAGTTCTGCAGGATTTTTCTGTCACGGCAGGCTAATGTTGGATGGTGCCTTCAAAACTTGGCCCCGAAATGACTGTTTTCTTATAACTTTCCCAACTGTATGGGAGACTAGGTCTTGATTCCACATTCAGTTAGTACCATAGCAGTAGCGGAGGCCTAGTAAACAGTCACAAGTTTGATGGCCGAGAGGTAAAAAAACAGTTGTGGAAATAATGTCTCTTAATTTATTTTCGAAGTGTTGATTATTTCGGTGACGAGCGAAAAAGGGAAAAAATGCTGTGGAGTCCAGTCACATACTTTTGCTTACACACGACCGAGATTTTATGTACTGTACGTTCGAGGGAAACTGTAACTTAGTATGAAAAATAAATATATGAAGTTGAGGTGAGTAGCTCATTTTTTTTCCGGTATTTTTTTTATGAAACAAGTACAAAAGTGCTATAACCTTTTCGAAATCTTGATTTATGCTATTCCTTGTCTTTACTACCTGCAATATCAATGTGACCCGTTGTACATAGGGTACAAGGGTTTCGTTTTAGCACTAATATGTACCTTCTTTAGTGTGTGTCCGTAACTATAACCGAATTAGCAACTTCAGTTTAAGCTTCTTAGATATAATACCCCTTGTTATTTAATCAAGAACTCAGAAATCTACGAAAAATTATCTTCATAAACATATCAACGCATTCAAAAGGGTGTTCAATAACAGAGTGTGAAATTTGTTTGCTTAATTGGCTTCTTCCAATTTCTTTTATGATTTCAGTCCTTTGGAGACAGGAACAAAGCGAAAGGTGTCTCTTTTATTATAATGCTGACTCTCCAGGATGAAAGTTTCTTAGCGTGGCTGTTACAAATACCACACTGTAGGAACTACACACCCTCGAGACTCAGTTCCCTAGAAACAGCCTTGCAGATTCGAAGTAACCTAACATAACATACCAATAATAAAGAAATCAACATTTTTTTCCTTCAAATTAATCAAGAAATTTTAACCAAACCTGTAAAAAAGCAAATAAAATCAACCAAATAAGAGTGAATCGACAAGACTATCACACAACACCACTGAAACCAAACCGCCATAAAAACGCACCACATGTAAATAACATGACAAGCCATTTTCGGTAACACGTGATACTTAAATCTTCAACACATGACATTCCCACCAATAAATCAATCGAAAAATTTAAAACTCCTCTTAAACGAAAGTTCGAACGCAAGTATTATAACATTCGTCATGGAGGCAATCAACGGAATGACGTTTCTGGACTTTAGTGCAAGATTCAACACCGATGAGTAAGTGCTATTTTTTTTTTCAAACATATCGAATTAGTGCCCAAAAAAGAAATAGTATACGATTGTAACAAGTGCGGTTCAACTATGAAGCCTGTAAATGATAAAAACGTGCTTCTTAGTCACCGGTTTAAGTGCAGCAAACGCGAGAGAAAGGCAATGATCAAGTATGTTCGAACACGATAAATCCAACTCAAAACACATGGCCGTATCGAAGAAAAGTGAAGCCATTGCATATGTTGTTCCTAATGATTCGCTTCGTTACAAAAATGTCAATCAAATTCGTCGTGGAGAACACACGCATCTCGAAGAAGGCAGTAATCGACTACATAGTTTCTGCAGGGAAATATGTGAAGTGATTTGCTCACAAACTGAAGATATACAGATTGGTGGACCTGGTACCTAGGTGGAAGTGGACGAGACATTATTATCTCGAATGAAATATAACAGAGATACCAAATTAAGAGGTGAAACTGTAACCATATTTGGAATGTTTGCCGGGAAACTAAACAAGGTCTATATTTTCAAGTTGCCAATAAATGGAAAAATACATCCGACCAGGAATAACAATAATATCAGATTGTGCTAAGCAGTACAAGGACTGTGATAAACACTTGCACTTTGAACATCACAAAACAGTATGTCATAAAGGAACTTTCGTTGATAAAACCGATCCTACAGTTCACACAAATAACATAGAATCACGGAACAGTCGAGTTAAAGAAACTATAGAATCTTCTCAAAATAACAAGAACATCAAGGAGTACATTGGTCAGTATATGTACTTTTACCGTTTCATTGAAAACCACAACCAGCAGAGAATCTAGAATAGTTTTTAAATCACGTTAAACAAGTGTATCTCGGTTCTCATAAAGAAGGTTTAGTTATTCGACAATTAATAATTCCCGAAAACGAAAACTTAACAACAACCTCTTCATATAGCGAACAACAGGAACATAATATGGTTGAACCAGAAATTGAAGATAGTGACATCGATGAATGGTCATTTGATTAAAGAGCGTGAGAAAAAAATAAGCAATTTTAATAACAGTTATAATATATAATTAAATATATTTTTCTATTATATTTATAAATTTACTTTCTTTAGTAAATGTATTCCAAATTGTTTTTTTTTATTCGTTAAGTAACTGACATATAGTAGTGTAGTAGCACCCGGAAGTGGAACTTTGTAATACTTGAATCAATTACTAATGATATGCTAGTGGTGGACTGTGTAATATGCAGAACAGAATGAAGTGTAATGATCAAATAGAAATTGGTGATTAAAAAACAATGTAATCAGCAATGGATCAGCCTAAAGTTTGAAGCAACTGGAACATCACAATTGATAATTTTGCATTTTTGTTTCCTTGTGGATGGAGGGTCAGTCATCTACACCCTTCACACCTAGAGGATGTGACGTTAGATTTTAGTAGTCCATAACGGACTAAGCCAAAGTTTCCTGAAGGCCATATAGCTCGCTTATGAAAACTCGGAATGCTAACCGCACGACCATCTTGGAACAGAAGATTAAGTTCGCTTCTTGACTCTGACTTTCAATGACCTAGTTTTGCTAATTGGTACAGTACTATTTTGATTTTTGCGATATTTTTCAATGCCCCCGGTTATGTATACTAGGTTGGTTTCGTGAGAGTTAAGCGTTGCCACTCGCGAATGTGTACCTACTTAGTTACAATGACCGTTACCAGGACTTGAACCTGTATGTCTCTC
Organism: Lepisma saccharinum; assembly: GCA_022664845.1. Classification (NCBI taxonomy): domain Eukaryota; kingdom Metazoa; phylum Arthropoda; class Insecta; order Zygentoma; family Lepismatidae; genus Lepisma; species Lepisma saccharinum. The sequence continues at coordinate 26,775 of JAGDQP010022647.1, forward strand.
CAGTATCGACCTGGTCATGCTATTGCGTGATCAAAAAGTGTACATTAACTGCTCACTCTGACATGATAAATACAACAATATTATGTATTATACTAATGGAAAGATCATTACACATGTTAAGTATCACGAATAAAAGTGATTTACCCATAGGCATCCCTCGTGGTACTCTATAATTTCTTTAAAAGCTACAACTGTTAATTTATTCAACAAATGACTCAAACTGAATAAATGTGCTTTTCCGCGGCCATTTACAAATTTATTGCTTCAGAAAATTAACCAAATTTAAATACAAAACAATGGATAGTGTAGTAGTTTCAATGTTTTACCGGACTTGTTACTTCCACGTCATGACTGTCTGAATTCATATACGTTATTTCTGTTCTCAAGCTATTTGTTAAAAATGTACGTGAAGTGTTGTATACGCTTTAGCAGCTTGCTCTATACATTTTCATCAAAACACACTTGCACCTTTGACTGCCAGCCGGAAAAAGAATATATTGGGAGGTTTTGTATTTTGTAGGATATTGACAAATTTAATTCCTGAAGAAATATGTAACAGAAGAGGTAACACCCAAAGCATTCAGACAAGAAAGGAGTAGAATGCAGTACTATCATGGTTGAAGTAGCGCTGAACTGTATGGGATTGAGGGAGAATTCGAGGAAATAAATTATATGGAAGTCAGTAAGATGAAAAGAAAGTAGTGAAGAACGTATAAAGGAAGAAGATAGATTTGAGAAGAACAAAAAGGACACAGCGACAGAAGAAGCAGAGAATGGAGCAATTGTGATGAGAGAACAATAGTATGAGGAAAAACTGAAAAATTAAAATGATGAGACATGTGGGCAAATAGAGGAAAAAGAAGGGAATATAAAGATGATGATGGGCGGAAAGTTGCAAGATTTTTTTCAAAAGATTAATAAATCGAACAGGAAGAAATTCCAGGAATGAAAGGGTTTCCCAACACTGTAAAAATAGGAGAGAAAACATTCATCCAAAAAATGGAGGCAGCTGAGCTGCCTCCACTTTCTGGATTAACCTACATTCAGCGAGTTTTCGGTTGAGCGTTTTACTTTCTGCAAAATTTCAAAATGAGCATATATATCTTTTCCAATGTATTTCACTGAAGCAGAACATTTTTGAAAGTAGAAAAGAAGAAAATGTAATGTTCCTTTAAAATTTAAAATTAAAGAAAAAAGTTCAGGTGGTCGGATTTCGATCCAGGGTCCATTAGCACGCTGATCAGATGCTCTCGCCACTTAGCTACGAAGGCAGTTGGTGTTTATGGCTTTCCGAGTGATATTCATAGCTAGGATTTTACTGCGCTGGAGGTTAATGATTAACATGTTGTAGATTTTACTACGAGGAATGTCTGGAGAAAAAAAGGAGAGATACGCTTACTACTGTGTAAAGATTTATACCCAACTTAATTCCTCTTTCCGACAATGCAATCATGTCGTTCTCGATTCACCAGTCAACTGTTTACAGTCTAAAAGCAACATAAACACTCAAAATGGTGGGGCGTTCAGTGACAAGCAAGTAACTTTACTCCTGTTATTGGATTATAAAATATGCAACCAAGGCTTAAACTTCATCCACAAAGGTACGTAACCTCAAAACGGTCAGTTTATCTTACACTCCCATCAGAAAATGGCCGAATTTTAAACGTAAAATAAGTTGAATGTTCACCGACAAAACACTTTGGCCAGTTTCAACCCATTTTCAGCTAACGTTAAGCCACTACAAAGAAAATGTTAAACTTTAAAGTGGACTTTCCACTAAAGGGCTTACAATATATCCACATTTAAGAGTTATACAACAAAACGCTAATTTTCGACTTGTTTCTCCATAAAGCGGAGTAACATTCATCTATTTCGTGTTTCCACTTTTTTACAGTGAAGATGCATAAAGAATAAGTTAAACCATAGACCTCATAATAATAATAATAATTTTTATTAGTCGTTAGACAACTATTTACAGTTGTAATAGACTTCGTCATAAAAATAATACAATAAAATATAGAATTATATAATAAAAGTTAAGATTATACAATATGTACGTAGTTTAATAATGGTCCCTTAAATAAGTTTCAAATTCACCTACGCTATATAGGCAACTATTTTTAAGCATATTTTTAATATAGCTGTCAAACCTTTTCTGATTCATATCACGAATAAATGACGGTAACAAATTAAAATATTTCACTCCACAGTACCTATAACTATGTTGCGTCTTACTTAGTCTTACATACGGCGTATCCATATTATCTTTCTGTCTTGTATTATAGTCATGGATATCGGTACGTCTTGTAATTTGAGCATAGTTTTCTTTGACATACATTAAACTCTGGTATACAAATATCGATGGTACAGTCATTATTTTATATTCACTATATAATTTTTTACAAGATACTCTATCAGATACACCCTTTATACATCTAACCGCTTTCTTTTGCCATTTAAATACATTTAAAGCCCCTTTAGAATTTCCCCAAAATAAGTTACCATATAGTAGATGGGGATGAAAAAAAGCATAATACGCAGAGATCAATAGGTCTTCTCCTACAGATGTCTTTAACTTTCGGAGCATATATAAAACTCTAGCAAGTTTTTTACACATTTCGTCAGTATGTCTATTCCAATTTAGTTTTGCATCCATATATATACCCAAAAGTTTGACAGATTCAATATTACTATCATTAGCATTTTCGTGATTCAAATTGAAATAGAGTGCAACAGTTTTTGCAGCATTCAAGGTTAGTTCATTATGCAAAAACCAACTTGAGGACGCTATTATCATTTCTTCATTCTTTTCTTGTAGTGACTTTGTGTTTTCTGCATTTGTAATAAAGGTGGTATCATCAGCATACAAAACAGATTTATGTGGTAAACAACTAGGCAAATCATTCATATATACAACAAAGAGAAAAGGACCAAGAACCGAGCCCTGCGGTACTCCAGTTTGTATGATTAATTCTTCTGACTTTACATTCATAATTTTAACAATTTGATGTCTATTAGTGAGATACGATTTAATTAAATTGAGTTCATGACTCTGGATACCATAAAACTGTAATTTTGATGCTAAAATATCATGTGACACACTATCAAATGCTTTACTTAAATCAACTAGAGTGACACAGGTGTAAGAGCGAGATTCAAACCCTCTTATTATTTCTGAAACAACTGATTCAACTGCTTTTATAGTGGAAAGACCAGTTCTAAATCCATATTGCGACATATTTAAAACATTATTCTGTTCAAAGTACCTTGACAACTGCATTTTCATACATTGTTCAATAATTTTAGAAAATAGATAGACTTAGCACGCTTCCCCAATTCTGGCTGCTCTAAAACTAATGGATTTTT
>JAGDQP010022648.1:0-30136 GCA_022664845.1 Lepisma saccharinum
TATATATGCTTTGAGATGAGTAGGCTAGCCATATTGAGTATTAAAATAGATCCTTTTTTCCTTTCTTCACTACGTTTCGTTTGTGGTTTGATACCTTGGCTTTACGGTGACTCGAGTGAGTTTATTGAGGAGATTTATCTACATTTTGCTTGTTTTGGTAATATATACGTGTGTTTATCCTCCTGCAACGATTTGTTGAGATTTTTAGTTGATTTCGCTCGATCCCTGACTAGCTATGCCATATGTGCAGTTGGTATTGTAAATGGGAAGTCTCCTGTTACACTGCTCAATTTTGTAACTTTATGCTACTGGCAACCCAAATTTCATGACCGAGACCCTTTGGTCTTCTTTGCTTGAGTCTGGCACCCAATGGTTAAGCTATTGGGTGTTGGACAGTGTGGTGTCTTGAAACATTATATGATCTCGCATCCAATGATTCATTGTTGGATGTTGGGCAGTATGATGCCTTCTGACAGTACAGGACCCACCAAAAGTTTGCTCGTGGGGCTCCACTGGACGTCCTTTGGACATAAAAACGTTCATCCAGTATTACGGGCGAACATTGGACATGCACTAAAGTCCATATTTGTTTCTTAATCGTACATCATATGGCCATCCACTGGACTTAAGCATCGAGTCTACTTCGGCGGTCCGTTGGACATTCCTTTCCTCTTCCATTACACGTCCTGTGAAAGGATGGTATAGCCGCATCCGATGGATGTCAACTGGACGCGCTTGTGATGTATGGATAGGCTGACCTGAGTACACGCTATTGATGAGAATATTACATAGATACACACCGTTCATTAGCACCCTCCATTTGTAACCTTGCTTACATTTCAAACTCTCTTGTAAGTAAAGACCATAAAAATAAACATATGCTCAGTTTGAAATCGTATTTAAAACAATTAAATAAACTCAAATACTTTCGTAACCCCTGCAAACTTGAAAAAATTCCGCGTTTTTAAATTTGACTATATACCTCAAGAACACGGTGATTATGTAAACGTAAAGTACGCGGATGACAGGTTAAAATCTCTTTTCAAGGAAACAATGTGCTTTACGCACATTATCCGGTGGAGAGAAAGCGTGGGCTGAAAATTTCCTCTCCGTATGTAGATCACGGATTATACATTGTGTATCTAAATGCTTGAAAGTCAATGCTGTTCTTTGTTTTAAAGTATTATGTTTCCTGAAAATCTCACGTCAGAACCACAACCACAATTGAGAAGAAAGAGCCTCCTCTCATCGCGTAAGACATCTCCATGGATACAAATTCTCTTGACGTTATTGTATTTTGTGCATAAACGTAATTATTGGCAAGGAAGGGACTCATTGGAGGCTTTAACCATTGCTAGGAAGAGAATGTACGAGCAGCGGTAACTCTACCCTATTTGGATTGTGTTTCAGTATTCACCTTGACTACTGATGCCTTTCAAATCTTTCTCTTTATTGCATTGTTTTCTTCGCTCTGTCTCTCTCTCTCTTTCTTTCTCTCTCTCTCTCTTTCTCTCCTGTGTGTTTGTCTCTTGTTACGTTCTCTGTTTCTCGTCTTTACCGACCTCTCATTCTCTCTGTGTGTTTTTCTTCTATTGTGTTTCTCTCACACTTTTCCCTGTAATTGTGGTCCACTAATTAAATTAAATTTAGCTGAAACATGGACTGCAAACCGCTTTGCTTTTTAACCTTCATCTCTCCTTTATTGTCTTCATTGAATATACATTACGTAGAAAATATGAGTAGTATATTTTATCTACATCAGTTTTATGCCATTTCTTTAAAAACGATGCTTATGTGTCTGAGAAGTTTAGCATTTTAGAACTGCCTCTTATTATATATTTGTTTCTGTAATTGCGTTCTGCTGCTATCATTATTCTTAATAATTACAATTTGTAAAAAAACTATTTTCTGTTATAAAACGTATGCTCAAACAAACATCTCTGGAAATACAAATTTATTAGGATAAAAGTGATAGAACTGTTAGTTTCAGGTTAGTTCCTGCTAGAAGAAAAAAAAGGTCTATTCAAAATATACGTTTCGTTTAAAAAAATCAAATTAGATTATATATGAGGGACTTATTGGAAGTTGATCTTAGTGTATTTCACGAACTTTTAACTTTTAAAGTTCTTAAAAGATACACAAGAAACTATATGGAGAATGCTCCCTTATTCTTTAGTAGAGGTGAAATGCCAAATAAGCGTTTGCTTCTTTCTTTCCTCTTACACTGACTTGTAGTAAATACACATCAGTTTAACGTTATTTTATTTTTAAACATAAGACCCATTTAACGCAGGTTCTGTACTTATATATTTAATTCTGTAAAAATAATTCTGGCTTTCTTCCTTCTAAGGATAGATCATATTATCAACTTGAAGATTAATAAAACTTCACACCAATTTGTTTCAAAAGTACTGTGCGCTTATACATATCAATTCGCAACGGCATTCGTGATTTCAGCAGGTTTTTCCTACTACTCTATTCTACTGTATCTCTTTGGTATTTGGAATACTGGACTTCGCCACACTCGCAAGTGCGATTTATAGTGCCTGATTGTCAGAATGGACGTTTGTACCGATGTTATGGCCCAATAGCGTTGCCAGTGTAGAAGAGAACTATCTGCTTTCAAAAGGCGGCGAATATGCACTTTCAAACCCGTTCCCGCTGTCCCCAATATGAAAAGATAAATCACAACACTAACAGCCATGAATAGTTATGATTGGCATCTGTAAAGCGTAAAGAGCTATGGAGAGAGTACATTAGCTTTTGAAATATACTTCAATTCCGAAAACCTGCTTTGCGAATTTGAATTCACTCGAAACATAGGAAGCAGAAGAAAGAATTTGGAAGAAAACAAATAGAAAGAAACCGGTTTCATTTTCTGTAAAATCATGAACAGTTCGTGAAATGAATGTTCGAGCTATTGTTGAATGAAATGTTCGATTTCAGCACAAGATTCAAAATGTTCGATATCAAGGCCTGTTGTTCATACACAACATTTGGCCATCACACTCTGTTGTAATCACCAATTACCTTTCTTGTAAGGAACAAATCATTCCACTAATTGTTCACTGTATATTTTCCAGATTTGTCTCTCACAGATCATAAGTTTGTTTTTCCAAATGAACAGAGCTACAAATTAAACCCGGCAAGTAGCGATGAACGACTCAAATATTGCATTGATGACCAACTAATGGCGGTACCAGAAAATGAGTTCCAGAAGTGTTGTCAAAACTTATAAAATAGACGTATACTGTCTGTAGGCATCGCAAGTGATTACGCTCAAAATATACAATCTTATATTTCGTTTCCTGTTATCTCGTTTGTGTCTTGTTAACATACATACAATGTGTAAACATATAACTGCTACAAAAGCGGTAGTGTAGCCGCAAAACTGGCACCGGAACTAGGAGAATTGGCAAAACTGGCCTGAGCCTTTGATGCCTAACGGTCATAAATAAATATCAACTAGGAGAACAAAACAATTGGAGTCATATAGATTGAAAAACTATAACATTTCACGAAAAATCTTCTACAGTAGAATACATACAAATAAATAAAGTGCTTGTAAGTGTTGAAAAATACACATAAAAATCGGCAACTGGGAATTGCTGGTTCGAAACCCAGTAACGGCCAAGACTATGTGTATTTCAGCAGTTGTCTTTATGTAAAACATATGTAATATATAGTTGGATTCTATTATGGAAGAAGGATCCAGGTGTTATACATTAAATTATGTAGCAAATAAGCTCCAGATAATTACGGCAGATTTACTATAATTTAGTCACGATATTTGGGATAACTTAGTGTAGGTCTATATTTATCAAATTCGCTAAATTTGCTATAGAGGGAATGTAAGATTTAGAGTTGGTTATGAATTATTTAACTACGATGAATTATCTTCGTTTAAATAGTACAACCTTTTCTACCATGGTGAATTCCGCACACTTTACAAAATTATCCTTTAGTTTAGAATCCTGTTTACGCTTATCACATTTTCGAAGATTAACAATAAATGATACGATAATTTCTAAGAGGTTATTAGAGAAATACTGATTATATGTGTTTTCTTTCACCTTCAGTTTACTTTACGTAACTCTAGGAAGCAATATCCGCCTCAACTTCAGCTTCCGTATATGGAAGTATAAAGATCACTTGAATATAAAGATAACATTTTTATTATAGAGATATCTTGTATTGGGGAGAGAATTCTTTTGAAAGTTGGAAACATGGAACCTATCTCTCTCCAGGGATTTCTTGCAACAGCAGGTACCTTGAAACTTGGAAAACGTTTCCCTCTCCTTTTTTTACCACGAACCCATCCTGGAAGCTAATATCCCAGGAGTTACCCTTCAGTTTGAAAGGACTTTAACGGCGTCTTCTGAATTATAGATGCCTCGCTTAAAGACGCTGATATTAAACTGCAGGCTTCTCCTTCTCTTCTCACTGTGTCGGTGTGCGATCTTTTACCAGTTTTCAAGAAAAAGTCAGCGGGAATACAGCTCCAGCTTACATGCGCAACATGAATCACTCCGAGTCACAGGATCCTGCACACAGAAACTTTATATACCTAAAGAGATGAAGATTCCAGGTGGGTATCCAAGTATTGGAAATCCCAAAACACGTGTACAAAATACGTCCTTGCAATAGCAGTTAATGCTATAACGTCTCTTTATTTTCTTTTTGTAAAAGCCACGATCACGAATAGAGTTAAGTTTGCCACATCTTTTTTCTTTGCGTTTACTGTAGTTGTATCTCTTTTGATATGATTTCAATTAATATCATTACATCCACAAGTGAGAAAAAGATGAAAAAAGCAAAATTAATTAAATATTGACAACGAATTTGATTTTCCGTAATGTTGTAAATAGTAATCAAAACAGGCTAAATTGTCATGTAACGGAACGGATAATGTTCCGACCGTTAGAGTAAATGAATTCAAGTTTCATTTCTATTCTAGGACCAAAATTTCGAAACCACCTTTGTTAAGCTGAAAGTGACTAGAGATCTACCTGAATTGATAAGCGACTGAACTCTGATCGTGGATAGATGGAAGTTATAACGTAGCATTCGTTGGGCAATTATAAAAATCATTTGACTATTCTTAAACTTAATGAAATGTCACAATAGGGAATTTGGTTCAGACTTTACGCGCACAGACAATACAACAAAGTGTGCAATGCAAGACTTTTCAACTTTTATAAATTTGCTAGAAACCTGTCACCTAAGAAAACTAACTATATTCTGTAAACATAACTTTCTTCTAGATTACTTATGAACTAAAACTGGTGTTGTATGAGTGGCGATTTATGTCCCAAGCAATCACGTAGGCTTTAATGATAGAATTTATTATTAACGTGAAATCTAGTTCCCACATAAAAGCCAAGGAAGTAATATGCTCTGCACCCCACCTAAGCTCTCACATTCTAGTAATCTCCGGACGGTGTTTGATAATACAAACCTGTAAAATATAGAACATCCATTTTGTGAATCCATTCCTTAGCAGATTATTGTTTCAGAAAAGCAGTTCGGAGATTGATGTTTACATAATCTCGATAATCCTTTACCTAATTCTTAATAATTCACACACTATACTCTGTAAAACAGTTCAGTTACAAAAATAAGTATTGAATATTTACAAAATCGTTAATAAATATTGACCTCTTATTCCATATTGACTCCACTTGTGCTGTTACTCAATTATTTAATCGTTCTCTTGTACTCATGTGGTATCAAAGTTTTTTTAAAGAGGTCTACAAGAGTGCTCCCTTCATTCCAATTTCCTCCATTCGAATCTCCCTCTTGAAGCACCTCTCCTATATTTTCTATCCCATGTTTTCATTTCCCCATTTTACCTATACTTCTTGCCTCCCAAACTTTCCAGGGTAGGCTTACTTACTCCCCTCATTCATAATACATGACCAAACCATCTAAGCTGTGTGTTTTCTATGGGTAGTATTAGAGATTCAGCCTTTAATGTATTGCGGAAATTCTGGTTTCTTATGCTATCGATCTCTCGTTTCTTTTGTACTCTTCGCAGATATCGCACTTCGATTACTAGATGTGTTTTCATGATGTTGGTGTTCAGATTTCGCAACAGTACGTCAGGACCGAAACAAATATTCATTTATATACTACTACTTTTGTTCTTATTCTTATTTCTTGTTTGCTTATAAAGCTCCTGTTGATGGCTCTGTAAAGTCTTCCGGCAGTCCTCACTATACATTTAGCCTCCTGGTCTATTTTTCCATTTTGATATATTATTGATTCTAAATTGTTCAGCTGTTGTATCTATTATATCTGAGTATTTCTATACGCGATGTGTCATTTAAGTAATTTGCTTATAATCATTGCTTTTGTTTTGTAACTGCTGATTGACATATTCGGTAGTTCGGATGGATAGATTATGTTAAAGAATTATCTTCATTCGTAGCTATCGAAACTATGTCATCCACAAATAACAATTTCTTAATAATAACTGTTTCTATGTTTCAACTTCTACTAACATATTTTCTTGTTCTTTTGTTGCATTCCATTATAATGCTGTCTAAGGGAGTTGTAATTAAATATGACGAAAGTACAGTTCATTGCATTACTGCCGTTGTTAAAAAGTCGTTGGACTGCGCACTCGATACGCACTTGGTATTTAATGCAAGTTTCTAATTTTCGTTTGCTTAACTCTTTTCTAATACTAACCACAGATTGCATCGAGGGATACTCACAGAAACTTTCTCTAAATCAAACAAATCATAGATGACTACTTGATGATGGTCAATCGTTATACTGGTAACGGTTATATTGATGAAAGAATGTGATATAAATAGTAAAATTTCAATTTCAACTTCATAAATTTAATAACATTTAACAGTTTCAGCAATATTAGTAGCAATTAATTTTATTCGCATGTAGGTGCGAAATAAACATAAGATATACCACATATATAGAGTCTGATTGAAAAGTATACTGCTGAACATTTTAATTTTACATACAGACCTGCAGAAATCGAGGAAGATACCGAGTTACAGAGAAAGTTCAAAGAGGTAGATACCTGCTTTACTGAAAAAAAAAATTAATGATGACATTATCATGTTGAAAATGTATATCTATAAGCAATTTAGATTATGTGCGTGTGTGTTCAAATTTTGAGAACATATTGTTTTCTGATCCTTATTATAATAAACTAGGAATGTTTTATACTAGTAAACAAGTTAGTTTATACTAAATTAGGACTACTGATCGGCACTAATGCACTTCAGCAACCAAGACTAATGAATTACCATTGACTAATTGTCTGAAATAGCACTAAGAACTAGTAATTCCGGCCTGTCGATGATACTAACAGACTCGCTATTGTTCACTGGCTGATCTGCTCCTAGTCTCTCATCCAAATTTCTCGTCTCTCATTCCTAAGGTATCGGATAGACAGTTTACATACCTGCTAGTTGCCCTTGGTCTTATTGGACGTTGACTCTTAATGCTGATTCAGGTTCCAAAATTTTCCTTGATTCAGCATCTGCCTCTTCTCTGATTGGTGGAGATCTTGCTTCCGATGTTGTAAATACTGACGATGGTAACTGCGTAAACAATATTGGTGATTCAGCTGCTTTATCAGCATATTTTCTGTTGAGTTTGTTTCGTCTTTAATTGCTGACATTCTCTCTTTTCACTTTCTGTCGGATGTCTACAAATCCTGTCTTGTTGATTGCGTTTGCACTCTTTCATTTTCTTCCAATTGCCTAATTGCTGAGTACATTCTTTTCTTTAATTTCCTAACTGTTGCAGTTAGATACAAGGTCAGTGAATTCGTATGCATTATTTATGCTTAGTCCATTTCCTTTGAATCATCGGACCTTAGTTAGCTGTCTTAAATGACGAGCTCACGGTTTTGCTTGCTGACGAATTCCTAGCTTGTAAAATATCCGGCTGCTTAGGATTTGTGAAACAAATGAGTCGCAGATTTTGTTATCAAGAATGCATATATGGTATGGTCAACGGTAATCATCAATGACTCATCGGGTTTTTAAGTCAAATATTTCCAAAACAGTAAATATAATATGTTTTAGCTAACTATGAAACGATATAACACATCTGAAAGTTTTATTTCTCATATTTGTAACGTTTGCGCTTGTCTACAGGTGGCAGCACAAGGGTAGTTTCCGAAATGGCGTCTATGCAGCAGAAACCATTGTCTGGTTTGGAACATGATATGTATTATTCGTTGTTACCGTACAGCGTGAATTCCGGAGGTCACCAGAGCATTCTACGATCGCATCGACAGTTTAAAGAAACTGGTTGTCTATGTGAAGGTAAAAGCACGAGACGTCCAATCGTTTCTGACGAAACAGTGGAGCGAAATAGGGCGATGTGCTGAAGATGGCTTCGCGCTGTTCTCATGGCTTCCTCTAATTTTATTAATTACTAATAAATTAAGTCAGATAATAACTTTTGTTTGTAAAATATTGTAGGATCTCTCAGTCTGAAGAATTAGCGTTTCATAAAATGTACTTACCACTTACCCCACTCCATGCTTAAGTGAGGAGTGGTTGCAACACCCATTATGTTATGAATTTAGTAATGCAAATTCCAATTAAATTGCTAATAATTAGCATATTTACGTTGCAGAAGGCCTATATTTAACAAAACGTAGTACCATACCTCACCCCATAAGGGAGTTAGAGCATGAGTTCAACTATGAAGTTTGGAACGCAGCTTTCAGTTAATCAGCTTACAGTCATCACAGATGTATCTTACTGTATGCCCGTATTTAACAAAACAAAGTACAATACCCCACATACCCCATCCCATGAAGGGGTTAGTGGGGGTTAAGGCATATGTTCAACTATGAAATTTCGGAAAACGTTTTCAATTAATCAGTTTACAGCCATCAAAAATTTATCTTACCGAATGTCCGTATTTAACAAAACAAAGTTACATACCCTACATTCCCCAGCTCATGATGGGTTAAGTAGGAGGTTAGAGTATACGTGGACATTTGAAGAGGAGTTTTCAGTTAATCAGCTTACAATTATGATAGATCTGTCTCTCGGAATCCATCATTTAGTACCATACCCAACATATCCTACCCCATAAGGGGTCACTGGGGTTAGAGCAAGTGTTCAACTATGAAATTTGGAAACTTCAAAGTTTTAAATGGCAGCAGGTGTTGATTTTGCCCGCATTGATATAATGGCTAAATTTTGAACAACGTTTAGAGGAAACACTTTTCAATAGCCCATACCGTTTGACGGCTAGAACACCTAATTGATGGTCAAAATTAACATGGTGTAGATGGATTCGGGACTTTTCGGATGCTGTAACTCAAAGGAATAGTAAATAAAGGTTCCAAACTAAAGTGAAATACTAAATGAGATATGCGGAATCAAAGGGTGAAATTTTCAAAACCAGGGGAGTCCCTGGAATACTGTTACAGGGGCAACTTCAAAAATTTAAATAGAAAGAATGGTTGATTTTACTTCTTTTGAAACAAACATGAAATTATGAACAACTTTCTGTTGAAACATAAATTGCCTCCCGTAGAGGTATTCCAGAGACGCCCTTGATTTCAGAAGCATCACCGCGTGATTCCGCACATTCACTACGGTATGAACATTTTTGTTTCAACGATTTTTGTGCACCAGGAGCTGAGTTATGGCCCTGTTATGGAGTTTGTGAACCACCCTGTATATGTATGTAATTATTAAGGTGGCTCTTATTAACTTGGGAAAAATTAGAATTTCGAATTTGCAAGAACGTATACCCCGAAATGTTCAATGTCATACCATAGTCACATGACAAAAAATTAGATTAATAGAATAATATTTACTGGTGCCACAAGCAGTACACAGTTCCGTCCGTGCAGAATAGTTTAAAGGAACATAGTGTCTCATATAACTTTCATTTATTGCTTTTTTTTAAACTGTATGATTTCTGATCGATGTCTGTATGAAACTATCTACGGTGTTATGTAATACCATTGTATCGGGTGACAAATATCAAATTTCTAGGGCGGATTGACTGAGAAATTTGACACCTGTGGCAACAGTTTTGGCCTTTGCGGTTTCTGACTGTTGGAAGTTTTGATCGTTTCTGTGGGGGTTCTTAGCGTTCCACGTTTGAGGTTTCTGACAGTATGAGTGTAGTTCTTACAGTTTTCACGTTTGGGAGTTCTAACCGTTTTTACGTTTGGGGTTTCTGGCCGTTTTGGCATTTTGGGTTATGACCGATTTGTTGGGATTCTCACCGAGACCCGAAGAATGAGGTATTTCAGAAAAACTTAAGGCATTATTTTGTGACACCAGAACCTTTAACAACGGCGTTTACCTTGTGTTTTACTTGAGCATTTATGGAAAGAGATTTGTTATATCTGACTTGTAGAAAACATATACCATTGAGAGTTGCATTTGATGTGAAGCTAAAAGAACCTGCATCTAGTCCGGATGAGCAAATCTTTAAGTATTTCAGGAACAAATGGACACAATGGATGGTCAAGATTTGAGAGGCGCTGAAGATGAAATTGTTGAACAATCAGTTCACAACTCATATGACAGTGTCTTATTTCTACCTGGGTTCGTTGCCACAAAGTCATTGCAGACACAACTACAAGAAACGTCTGGAACTTAGCGTGATGTTCCTGGCAGGGAATCTTCCTAATGTAAACGTCTTTCATTACCCAGATGTCTTTCCTCACGCTAGATGTATGTCTGAAGCAATATGTTGTTTGAGAATGTTCATGTTTCGTGTTGAAGAACGCATACTTAGAACCTGTTCTTTTTATCGTAAACTTGTACATTGAAGCTCCACATGTGGTGGAAGCACCATTCAATGACTTAAAGGACTGACAGCATATCTATACTCAGAGGTTTCCCAGATGGTTGTACAGAAATTTTGTCGACATTTGTGGTATTTGTTCCCTGAGTTTGACTATGCTTATACTTTATGTACGAGTGCCCAAGGAAAAAAAGTTAACACGGTTAAAACTATGAAATCTGCTGATAACACACAGAACATCAGTGAGAAAAGAATGAAAATTGTGTTGTTGCAAAACCTAAGTCAATTTGCTACTTCCGCAGCAATAAATTTATTTTCTAGATTTACGTCCCAGCTGAGTTTCTGAACATAGATCCTGAAAAGTTGGAAACACACTACAAGCAATCTTTCCGGGTAGTGTCGAAGTTGCCAGTAATGAAAGATGTCTCAGAGCGTGGTGTCATACTAATACAGGAATATAGCATCTTGACCAAGGATCAAGGACAGGACTCTTACAGGTGATAAGTGACTATTGTTCTAAGTACCGAACAGCAGGAAACAGATTCTTGTGAACCCAACTTCGGTTTATGTGGAATTTTTTTGCTAATTGTATAATTAAAAAAAATAATTTGGGTGATTATAGATTTTATTCGTTTTTAATCAAATAGCGTAATATGTTTTGAAGTGTACCTGTAAAGATTGCCCATATTTACAATTTTCACATTGTCTTGTTCATTTCATGTTTAATTGATTAATTTTACAGACATGGAAAATACTTTCATGTATGTTACAGTCTTGTTCTCCCAATAGAAAATACATCAGGTCATCTACACTCCACACAAATGTATCAATTTTGAAGTAAGTTCCAGAAGGTCATAACTACATATATGGTAAATAAATAGATTATCACATTTTCAACTTCAAT
The DNA here is from genome assembly GCA_022664845.1 of Lepisma saccharinum. Classification (NCBI taxonomy): domain Eukaryota; kingdom Metazoa; phylum Arthropoda; class Insecta; order Zygentoma; family Lepismatidae; genus Lepisma; species Lepisma saccharinum. The sequence goes on from JAGDQP010022648.1 coordinate 11,669, forward strand.
GTTTTTGCGGTACCATTCAACCTTATGCGATTGGGCTAAAAGTTAATGTATTTCAGTTTTATGAGAAGTGGAAGAATTTTAGGGGGTGCGTGTCGCCAACATGTTAGGTACTATTGCACTCACAGCACCCTTGAATCTAAATAAGACAAAAGTGGCGTACGACTGCAAATATCTGGTGTAGTAAAAAGTAATCCATTATTTTTGCATGACATTGAAGGCTTGACTTACCATAGTTAGAATGATCCGATTTAGGTCACATATGCGCCGTTTTGTTCGATAACGTGTTGCAATTTGGAAGGTAATATCTTGTGTAGTAAAAAGTAATCCATTATTTTGCCAATAGATGGCTTCACTGATCTGTAGCTCGCGTTGTATAAGTCCGATCGGGTTCAACGAGATGGCGTTCAAACGATGAGATTGCGTACTACAAACACTGTTCAGATAGTTGTGATGAGTTGACTCAGTGTTGTGTGAGCGCGCGTCAAAATGGACACTAGCAAAGAGAAAATACGCTATATTTTACAGTTTCTCTTCGATAAAGGCGAAAACGCAAGCCAGGCGGCTGCAAATGTGAATAGTGTTTATGGTCCTGATACTGTAACAGCCAATTACGCGCAATTTTGGTTTCGTCGATTCCGTGCCGGTAATTTTGACGTCAAAGATGTACCACGCACTAGAAGGCCACGTGTCGAAAATGTCGATAAAATCATGGACATTGTCGCGTCCGACCGTCATGTACGCACTGTTTCGATTGCCCAAGTGCTAAACATTGCACAAAATACCGTGTGGAACCATTTGCATAAAGCTGGATACAAAAAGAAGCTTGATGTATGGGTGCCACACGAGTTAACGCAAAAAAACCTCATGGACCGAATTTCCATCTGCGAATCGCTGCTGAATCGCAACAAAAGCGACCCATTTCTGAAGCTATTGGTGACTGGTGATGAAAAGTGGATCACTTACGACAACGTCACGCGAAAACGGTCGTGGTCGAAGCGCGGTGCGCCGGCGCAAACGGTGCCCAAGCCAGAATTGACGGCCAGGAAGGTTTTGCTGTGTGTTTGGTGGGATTGGCAGGGAATTATCTACTATGAGCTGCTCCCCTACGGCCAAACCCTTAACTCGGAAATATACTGTCAACAATTGGACCGTCTGAAGGCAGCAATCGCCCAGAAGCGGCCAGCTTTGGCCAATAGGAGAGGCATTGTGTTCCACCAGGACAACGCCAGGCCTCACACATCGATAGTGACTCGCCAGAAACTCCGGGAGCTTGGTTGGGAGGTTCTTATGCATCCACCTTATAGTCCGGACCTGGCACCGAGTGATTACCATCTGTTCCTGTCCATGGCGAACACGTTTGCTGGTGCAAAATTCGCGTCAAGAGAGGCTTGTGAACATCAACTGTCTCATTTTTTTGCCAATAAGGACAAGGGCTTCTATGAGAGAGGCATCATGATATTACCTTCCAAATGGCAAAACGTTATCGAACAAAACGGCGCATATGTGACCTAAATCAGATCATTCTAACTATGGTAAGTTAAGCCTTCAATGTCATGCAAAAATAATGGATTACTTTTTACTACACCAGATATGATATGTAGTTCTTTACCTAGAGACCCTGAAACAGAACATAAAAATGAAAACAAGCAAATGTTCCTTAAATCTGGACATTTTATCGGATAGTGCTGCACACAAGCGTTACAATAAATGTTCGAAATGACTGACTTCCATACGGACGCAAGCAAGCACCAACGCGTCGTCTCATGCTATTTTGCACACTCTGCAATATTCCTGGTGTGGTTCAAAATTGCTCACTACCTGCCACAATGCGTTTGCACAGAACATGCATATCTGGTATCGGAATTGCATACACAACACTCCCGAAATAACCACACACGTAATAGCACACAGCAACGTTAGTTTACTACGTGACTAGAGCTTCACAGTGTTGTGCTGTACAGGGTTCTAAGAGAATTTCATGGAGGGTTTTCTGTACCTGATAATCCGTATGCACGCTACTTCTGACTTTCCAACCCTTTTGTTGATACAGACGAACCCAGATTCATGCAAGATGGACTAGTCAATTTCAGAATCAACATCTGTCACCAGAAGTGAATAAACACGGACATGTTGAATGTCGCTTCATCAGCATCCTTGCCAATGGGTGGACTGAAATGGTTGATGACCATTTCCTAAAACCATACAAACTACCGCAAGTTTTAACTGGCGATGTCCATTACAGGTTTCTAGCTGATGAATGCAGTGCTGTTAAAAGTCATTCCTTTAGCTGATAATTCTCAAAGATGTACTTCATACCTGACGGAGAAACGCTTCATTGTCACCAGCGCGTCCTCGCATTACAATAGAGGAAGTTTCCTGGTAAGTGGATTGGACCTGGTGGACCAGTGGCGTGGTCCCCCACGCTTCCTGGGAGTTAAATCCATTCGACTTTTATGTATCGGGTTATCTCAATCGCATTGTGTAGTGACATTTCTGTATCGGATATGCATTGGGCCAGCGCATTGTGACAGCTTTTAAGGAAAATAGAACCACACCAGCGTGTACTATACAGTATGAGAAGACGTGTCATGGCTTGATTTCTGGCCAATTGAGGCAATTGTGAAACTTTTTTGTTGTAAAGTTTGAGTACAATACTGTGGAACAAAATTACCGGATTTATGGTTCATTTTCGTCTTTTTATTGTTGATTTCCTTCTACTTTAGGGTCGTCTAGCTGCAAGGCTACCTATTTCCAGATACATGTTCATATGTCATTCTTGTCTTATTTGGTCCAAAAGATCCTGTGACTGCGATGTTGACTAAGATTTTAGGGACGTCTTGTACATAAAACGTAAATAATGATCTCTATATTCTTGATGTTTTAATTATATTTGGATCCCTTCGGTTCGGGAGACGTTCGATTAACATAGTTCTATGCATCCTGAATACCCCGAATATGTGTAAAACATATTTAGTTCTTTCACTAGTTAATTCGTTTATTTCCCTTATAAATGGTCGTTAATTATATAAATTTATAATATTTTATTAGTGGATAGCTATAGGAAGTAAAATGCAAAATTGGAGATAGAGCATGTTAAGGAAATAACATGTCAACAACATTAACTTCCCGTGTTTTACACAGATTTCAATATGTTAGTCTGGAAAACATTTTAATCAATAAAATCGTGAGAAAGGAAAGTTGGAAAGTTATTGAGGTTGTGAGATGAATTTAATCATTTTAGACGTCAGAAATATGGGAAAGAATTTTCTTTGTTTTGTATCCTTCTCCTCTTGAAAAATGAAGTGAATTCTATCTAAGATTCTCACAAAATAACGATCAAAGGTTCTCTCGCTGGGAAAAGAGTCAGTGGTGAGATGACTCTCATCATTGAAACTGTGGTTGTTTTCACAGCCTTTCTAGATTAAAGATGGCTTTTAATTTCCAGCCAACGAACGGCCTTGGTGGCTTGCTTGCTGGCAGGCAATCATGAGAGCATTTTCCAGGCACGCCTTTTCCCACCTCATTAATCATCTAATCCAAAACCCACATGCAATGGGCAGCCGCCTTCACCACTCGAACTCATTTATCAACTTCTTTGGATTCCTTGTAAAACGTTTCGATCACAACAATTAACTGATATTCTGTGCTTTGTTCGTTCCAATTGGAGCGGAAGTTTAAAAAGATAATTATGAATTGAGTTACAGTAAGTGTGTACAATGGCAAGAAATGTACATAAGATATACAAATTATAGATTTTTGTGTCCAATCTATGAGTATCATATTTCTCAAAATACTTTCTTCCACAGCTTGCAAAGTAAGAACCTGACGTTAGATCATAATTGTATTTATAATTAGTGTTGAATATATACATTTATCTGAATGAAGCAAAAATTGTGACATAAATAAGAAAAATCAACAGATGACAAAATATTAATACCGGTTGCATAAAAACACTGTTCATACTGGGATTAATCCAAGGTAATACGAATTTATTGTTTTCCCAACACATATAGAGCATTAATCCTGAATTAAATCAGATGTTTCTTAAATCTACGAAACAATAGGATTAAACCACGATGAACAGAACTAAGCTCTCTTACTTGGACGTTTGAAGGCAGAAAATATTAAAAAGAAATTACACACACGTCATTATCTGGTGAAATTCTTAATATATACTTTGGCACAACAGACTTAAATAAATTTAAACATCAAACACCTATTTTCAATAAGAGATATGACTCAAATGAGTAGCATGTACTTTCTCAACTTACAACGTTATCATTGTTTATATGGACACTTTCTACTATTGGCGCAATTGCTTAATGCGCGCTCCCAGTCAAAATTTCTTATTTTGCTCGCGAGTGTCCGAATGCAGCCGGAGCAAGATCTTATTTTATGTTTTCAAGAAACGCAATATAAATTTCAATGTAATTGCTTTAATTTTTATTTTTAGGCTCTTCAATAGAAAAGCTATAAAATGAGTTATTATAAATGTAATTCCGCTCTGCCCGTCTGTCCATATTCAAAGGATAAATCTCAAGAATTACAAGATGTAAGGAAGGTTAAGGTGTCGTTTGAAAGGTCTTGGAAGACTACCAAAGAACCGCTGGAACCATCTTGATTGATACAGTAGTTCAGTGTTAGCAACTCATTTTTTTTTAAATAATCAATTATTCACATTCATTTAAATCCATTAAACCTATCTTCACCAAATTTTGCATAAACATTATTCAAGACAATAGAAAAATACTGTGGCTGTCCCGTCCCCTAAACACTTCCCACCTGTCATTGTTGCCAACCAACAAAAAATTATGTATGTATGTCTGAGATGCTATCAAAGGAACAGAGTCTTCGCCATTGTTCGTAAAATCGTTATATATACGTGCTATACGAAATGTATCAACTGAAACTGAAAATTGCTAATATAGATACCCAGTCCCCACACCTAACATATTATATTCGTAATACATATTTACATCTATGTTGTTTGTAGTACAGATTTAAGAACTTGGAAATCAATAGTTATTTAATTGTAATAACTGTAATCTAGAATGTGAAAACTCGAGTCAAATTTGTCAAGAATACTTTCCAGAACTTAGCACTGCGGTAGGTAGTTGTTTCTACCGGCTGTTGCACTCAGGCCCGACGCCAGCCACAAAGTGTGGAGGAGGGGAAAAATTGAAAGGGGGCTTGTGCTCATGAAACATACATAAAATAAATATCTATATTGAGCCAAGAAAAAAATCGGGAGACTCAGCCCTTTTAGCCCACCTGGCTGCGGGCCTGGACTTGCACTATGTGAGATAGGATTGGGTAGCTAATAAGTAACAATCAATTAACATAGAGTTAAATTATGCAACGTATACACAAAAGAAGATGTGAACAGATTATTGCATAATTAAATTTGATTTTTTGAAATTCATTTATGGCATTTAGGCATCTAAGTCTCAGGTCAGGATAGGGGAGAGGAAAGGATTCAGGAAGGTGTCGACCAGGGCCTATGTTGAAGGTGCCATCCCGGCATTTTCCTGGTGTGACTGTGGGGAAACCCTGGAAAAACCTCAGTCAGGTTGGTCGGCCGCTGCGATCGAACGCACAACCTCCCGAATGCTACGCCAACGCTCTACCACTGAGCTACGGCGGCTCGGTAGATTTTTGCATAAAGGGGCATTAATCAAATTGGTACATTTTGAGAAAACCTAGAAAACTATCGTAGCTATAGTATTAAGGGAAGAATTTAATTGTTTGTCACAATTTTTCGTGGCTAGAAATTAGTGTGACTGACTAATACTAAAATGTTAACCTGCCTCAATACAACTTAAATACACTACTTATCAACTTATTACAGATTTATGGCTCGCGTCTCTTTCTGGAATAACATGTTCAAATAACGTTTGAAAGCTAAGAATTAGTGCAAACTTTTCTACAACACGCTGATTAAAGTCTGTTTTTTCCATTATAATGTGTTTTTTTTTCTACGGAAAGCATAGCTAATGCTTCGGATATTGAATTGCACAGAAATGTTTTAATTATTTTGAATGTCGAAAAACACCTTTGCACTTTGCATTACGTTATTATTATTGTTAATATCAGTTTAAGAAGCTTTGAAGATTCACTAAACCTTTTCTCCAAGCTATTTTGAATTATAAAGTCTAACAAGTCCACAGCTCTTGACATTGGTCGAAATTCTTCTTCCGAGTAGATTGAAGACAGTTTGCGATAGAGCTTTCCTTTTTCAAGAAATATGTAAATTGAACATTATTTCTACACATTTTGTTTTGGAAAATTCAAGAATTAACGTGGAGATTTCTCTGAAGTAAACAGCGTGGTTGCCATAACGTGCCCTGTGAATGTAAAGCGGGATTTAGCTTCGCAAGTAGTCACATCGCATACTTCCTTTGCTTTCCTTACACATTCCATTCTTTCACTCTTTCTCCTTTTTGATACCCCGTGTATCACTTGAATCACCAAGCTGGTCTCTTATACTTCTAATATTTGTTCCAAAGTGGAAAATAGGCTTTTGTGCCGAGGAAGGCTCAATTTCTTGAGTTTGAAGTTGATTAAACAAAATTTCCACAAGGGGATTATTTTACGAAGAAAAAGAAAAACAGAAATCTAAATCGTTGATAATAAATGTTTCCTGAGTGCATCAGCCCGATGAATTTTGTTTCAATTTTTATCTTGCTCCGTCTTCACTGTCTTATTAATGCATTGAATAATATCCTTTTTATGTTCAAAGACAGTATTTACGCTTCTGGGCAGGAAGTTCTAACAAATATTACTAGCCCCAGGTAACCGTTTCTTAACGAGTCAATCTAATACTGCAACTCGTCGCGGACTACCAAAATAGTACCCAGGCCTAGTAAATTTGCGAAGAAAATCTTATATTTCTATTTCTAGAAGCAGCTTTGCTTATAACTATTTTCACTTGATGAGCATAACAATGTATATACATTTGGAGAATTTTCTTTAATTACTACTTCGACACCTCCAGAACAACCTGACGAAACAGATGCTCCGTCATAAGTATGTGTGATTAATTTCCATGCATTATCATGGTCTAAACCTATTTTTTTTCAATTTAGTCAGTAAACAACACGCTAATGTTTTGGCATCATGCTGCAGAGGAGAAACGAAGTTCCAAAATCGTTCAACCGCCTTGCCTTTCAGTACATATCGATAAACAGTAACCATCTGAAATGTACTCTGCAGTAAAGTTAATATGCCAAATTTGTAAAGGTAAACAAAAATTAAGGATCGTGCGGCATATTTGTAATCATCAAATTTGCCACAACCTTGCACCAAACTTGGTGCGTGAAGTTTAGCATTGCAAGGGAAAATCAAGGCTAGTCGAAACTTGATATAGATTTGCGTGGTGTCTGGGCTTGAGGATGACAACCCTCGGAATTTGAAAGCGAACGCTTCTATTAAAAACTTTTGTTACAAAAGATAAGTGAAGAATTTGTTCAGGATTTAAACCTAGTTATAGGGAGAGGCACATAAAAAGAGAGTTCTGTATCAGCGACATCATACATGACTGAAAAGTCACAGACTCCAGTGTGGCAACAAGTAGTTTGTGAAAGGAAACGTTTCTTCTCAGAACTGTTGTAGAAAGAGAATTATAAAATTAGTTCAGGATTTACACTTGATTATAGCGAGAGACACATGAAAAGAAAACGAGACTTCAGTATCAGTGACGTCATACATAAAGTCATAATGAAAACTGTTTACAGGTGCCAGTGGGGGGGGGGGGGGTGCATTACTGGGAATCTGAAAGAGGACATTACAACTCAAGAAAAATCAAAGAAAAATACTTTACGCTTTACAACCATATCTGTTCTACAATTAACTTTCTGTAGAAAGGCAGCTAAGGCCCGTCACACAAGGGTGATGCTTGTCGGTGAGCTCTTTTCCGGGGGCAGATAGTGTCCAAGGCCTTTCGCTAAGTATCATAGAGTTATTCACCTGGCGAAACAGAGGGAAACTCTGAACAACCTCAGTGAGTAAGTTCGGCAGTACGCGTTAACCAGCATGCCTCTAAACTGTTTATCCAATCTTCAGGACTGTAACCATTAGACTACGGAGACTTGATGAATTACAAAAGAGATACAATGATAAAAAAAAAAAACCTACACTTTTCTTTAAAAATGGAGTGCCCTTCAATTTTGTTTTCATAAATGAATCATTGTTTAGAGAGCCTTTGTTATGCGTACTTATGGTTAACGAGACAAAGATCATCATTAAAACGGGTGAACTTGGTTAATAATTTATGAAGTCTTTTTTTTTTTTGTCTTTTGAAACTAAATATTTCTCCTGAGGGTAAACTCTCTTCAAATTGTATTGTAAGCACACAATCAACGCAATGAAAAGAAAAGAAAGAAAAAGGAACAACATGAAAGCTTTCAGCCCTTATTTGACCAATTTTTCTCCCCAAAACTATCGCAGTTGAAGTGAAAAGGAGACTGAAGATCTTGCGAAGGAAAGACGAAGAAAGGGAAGGAGGGACGAAGAAATCACTGGGACGGAAACAAATCGTTTGAAGACAACAAAATCCTAAATTTGTTCAACGTGATGAAGTGTAAATCAGACCAAAATCCCTAACTTCCTTTCTGAGCCCTTACACATACATATTGGGAAAAGACGACGTTTCTTTTTAAATGTAGAAAAATAGTAATGTTACGTTTTTTTCTCGGTATACATAAAAGCAGGAAGAGAGATTTACATAATTTTATTTTCTAGACAGGACACACACATTTGTTGGAAATTTCTTTCTGTTCTCTTGTTGTTCTATTTTATTTTATTTCAGTTCTCTTCCTTTGATCACTATTGCGCTGAACTCTTTTTCCCTTTTCCCTCTGCTCGTCAACAGTAGGTTTTTGTATGATGCAGTTTTCGCTGCTTATTCTTTCTTTATTTTGGTTTTCTCTTCTCGCCTACTTTCCTCTCAGTATTTCCCGTTTTTTGCTCCTACACATTCTTTCTCTTTCTCTCTCTCGTCTTGTATCCTGGCAGGTAGCCGTAGTGCAGTGTATCGAGATCAGATGGTGTCTGACAGCTGGTATTTATGAAGTTACTTTCCGAGATTTATCGTTAGACTTGATGTGGCCTCCTTTTTCCCTATAAAAGGGAAATTTTGGTGGAAGGCAGCCGTGTTTTCCCTTTCTCTGCAGAAGGGAAAGAAATCTCGTGATCTTAGACCCTCAATAGCAATAGCTATATAGAGAACATTGCATTTTTATGATCATGGTAGTAGTCAATAAGGATCACCACTATCAATATCGGAAGAAAAAGGGAAAAGTAAACCACATTCCATTCTCGCTTTTTACTATCTTACGGAGAAAGAGAAAATGCTTGTAGCGAAAATCCTTTAGCAACAAGGGAAAAAGGAAAAGAAACATTGGAAATCAATGAAATGCGTGATATCGTCACATTGTATGCGCCTATAAAGCCACAATAGCTGCTGCCGTAAATTTGAACACATTCAGAGTACACTTTTGCGACGTTTTGATACTTCTTGAGTTGCCAAAGAAGTCGGCTTCTACGATCTGTTCAACAGCAGGACGGATTTGTAGCACCTATTTTCTTGATTCTTCTCTCTCTCGAAAAAAAAAAATCGAAATAGATTATTTCAAACGGGAATCTTCCAGTTTCCAGGTAGGTGTCCTTTAGACTATCATGGCACAACCAATTTTATGCGTATACGGAACATTCTTCGCGCCTCAGCTAAACACTGGAGTCCAAGTGAAGGCACTGCAGTATATGCGGGCCTATATTATTGACGAATAATTCTGTAATCCCAACAGCACGAAAGAATTAAATATTTTCTTTTCCACAAATACCTCGTTTATGGCAATGGCGTATGCTAATTTTCATAATATCTCTGTGAGATAGGAAATAATAGGGTAATTCTAGCGAATATCACCGGAACAATGTCGCCACTGAAGCGTATAATTTTAGTTTGAGAAATGAGCAACTGTGTACATTAGCTGATCTTTGTGTATGTATGCTTATTGGTTGCCTATGAGCACGTGAATACGTTTCCGGGAACCGCTCTTACCACTATCTGGTCTAAGGTCTTGTTGAATGCAGACTTGAATTCGTCGTCGATTTTTACCCAAGCTTTTTGATAGGCACTCCCCCGTTCTCTTTACTTCTTACACACGAAGGCCCAATATACGTCTCATCCCGTCATCCAACCATATTGAAGTCATGAGCATCAGCTCGATACTTCACTCATAAAACGCCAATACTCTGACTGACTGACTGCCTGACTGTATGTCGTTACGATATGATGAGACGTAGCTCATTGCAAGTGATAAAGACAATTTGTTTCCTTTCAACTGTATGGATTACAGGAATGATTAACTAAAATAGTGTAATGCTGACATGACCGCCACACATGCTTGTTAGCACGGATAAACGTAAAGATAGATGCCCAGCCCAGACTCCTACACATCATGCGGACTTCAAAAATTTCATAGGTCAAATATTTGTAGGAAATCGTTCAACAGCAAGGTAACTGACCTGAAACGGGAATTCTAGTCTTAAACAAAATAGAGCTGCGATTCCACCTACAATCGCAAAGGCTCGGGTCCCTTGATAGCATTTGAATCATGAGATATATTTTTGGGATAGGCTGCCAACTCTGATAACTGAGTTCCTGGGGAATCTCAATGGTTAGTTATTATATTTCACTTTTCTCCTTATAGAAACGCTTATCTTCAACTGTTAGGGAAATTTCATGTAAGTAGTCGAGGAAGCAAACCCCAAGCTCCATGCGATACTTACCTTTGCATATACACACAATTTCTCGCTATTTTAATTCGTCCCTTCCCATGGAGAAACACTTAATTTCAATTATTAGGGAATTTAGATGTAAGTAGTCGGGGAGGCAAGTGCATTCCTAACTTTGCCATGCATGTGCGCTTTGACTGAGCCTTTCGAACGACACCTCAAACATTTCTCTACACGTTATGGTTTATGAGAGATATCTTTGGCATGGTCTGGAAACACTGACATCGAGGTTTCTGTGGAACTGGAACATCCTCAGTATGTTCCTATTGTGTCAAACAATGTTCATGCCAAGTTTGGCGTTGCTATGACTAAAGTAATGGAAGCAATCTGAAGAAAGATAATTTCAAAGAATTTAGACTGGTAACATTGGCAAGTGGGTTGCTTGGCAATGTAGTCCCTCTCAGTGTTTTTGCATTGTATCGAATAATATTTATGCCTAGTTTGGCGCAGCTTCGTCTAACTGAATGGAAGCCATTGATTATTTAGAAAATATACTGGCAACACTAAACCACATCACTAATCAAGACGGCTTCAGGGTCTTCGAGCTAGTCTAGCTTAGTCCTTTCGAACGACACCTAAAGGATCCCTCTACACTTTATAGTTCATGAGATTTTTGGCATAGGCTGGCAACACTGATAATGGGATTCTTGGAGAGTGAGAACATGCACAGTTTATTTCTATTGTGTCAAACAATGTGTATGCCAAGTTTGCTGCTTCTATGACTAAACTGATGGAAGCTATTTGAAAACAAAGATAATTTTATAGAAAACAGACTGGCAACATTGATGGGTGGGTTGTTTGGCAACGTAAGCGACCTCAGTGTTTTTGTTATGTGTTAAATTATGTTTATGCAATGTTTAGCGCAGCTAGGTCTAACTGAATAGTTAGAAATGCAAGCAATTTGAACAATATATATATATATATATTAAGTGGGCTAGGAGTACTGAACTACTGCAGCAATCAGGAAGGTTCCAGGGGCTCTGGGCTAGTTTTGTCAAGCCCTTTCCAACGATACCTTATGCATCTCCCTACACCATGTTTGAGAATCAATTTCGGTATACGGACGGACGGACACCGTAAACGGAAAGTAGATTATCCCTTTTTCTTATAGCTTCGCTATCAAGGGACCTAAAAGTAAACAAATGGGTTGAAACAAAATGCATTTAACGACAAATATAAATAGATTGTTTAGCATTTTTTAAATTGTTACTTCTCGAAAGCAGGTTTTAGCTTGAGCTGAGATGCCTAAAGGCTTTAAATAAATTTAAAAGTATCTAACTCAATTTTCTCCAATGAAACGCCAACCCAGTCTAAAAGACTAGCTGATAAGAAAAAAATATATATTAGTATCTTACGGCACATCACAATATTTAAAAAATGTTTATCAAAAGAAATAGTACTATGCACAAGAAAGTATATTATATAAAGTTTATTGAAATATAAAACTTTACTAGAGATATGTGCTTATATATGTATAAGGGTCAGTTCTACAATCGACCGCTATACTTCTAGTCAGCGCTAAGTTGAGGCCAAGCCTGACTTTGGCCAATGAGAGTACGCAAAATGAAAGTTGGCCTCAACTTGGCGCCGACTAGAAGTTTAACGGTCGATTCTAGAACCAACCCTAAGAGTCTTTTTAAAAAACGTTGAATTTGACCAGTTGAACTGAATACTGAAATGAACGTGGCCCCACCTATTCTGCCCTTGCCAACCTTTTCTATTGATTTTCTTTTCTCTAAGCTTCCGTAAGCACATTTAAAAAAATGCATATCATCTTATCTCTAAATAATACACATATAGTTATGATTCTTGAAGATCGGCTAAGATTTTTTGTAGATTTGCTTGTTAGGATGTAGTTGCTTCTTACATTATGGCATAAATTCGAAACATAGTAACCGACATTACCAAATGGCACCGACTAGGAAGAGATCGCAGTGGGTCAGCTCCCTTCGACTTTTCCGATCTGTTCCTTTATAAACCTACATTAAACACAAACTGCTACGTTTCCTAGTATTTTCTCAAATAGACCTTACAATACAACAATAATTCTAAACTTTCTGTATTTTTTGCGGTACGATTATAAGTAGGTCAGAGGTTCAGTAGGAAAAATTTCCATCATTCATCCATGCAATTGAATAAGAAGTTGTTCAACCAAAGTTTTCTAATAGTAAACTTTACATTTTGCGGTTATTGTTTATCTAATTAAAGAATGTTCTTTGTTGAAAAATATAAACTTAGTGTAATTTGTTCCTTAAACTTTTAAATCGCCCAGCTTAAAGACTGGTAGTTACATATGAATGCTTCGATATTCCTCAGGTTCATACCAACTGTCTTTTTCGCATCCTTAAACGTTAATCTAGCATGCAGGCTAATCACATTAGTTGTTTCTTGACCTGAAAGAACAAAGGGTAGTTGGACAATATACTTAATGGTCATCATGACAGTGCTTTGTTCTCTAATTCAAGCCTCAGAGGAGAAGAGGTCAAAAAAGTTACACGCCTGAACTGTTTTTTCTGTGAATTTGGTCAGCGCTGCGTTTGTACGAGTGTGACTCAAAGCTGAAAAATCGTTTGTTCCTTGAGGCAGCTATTAATTTGAGAATGAGGTTTCCCATAGAGAATGAAAATGCTCAAATGGCAAGCGCTTTGTGTTGGTTTTCGATGACAGAAGGAAACATATTCCTCTGTAGATTGATGTTATTATGAAAGAGATTTAAGTTATTTTATGAGTTATTAGTTTTAATGACTGATATGAGCTGTAAGGTCATTGACATACGAAGCAGAAGGAATTCAGAAAAGTAAATATAATCAGGAGGCTAGGCAAAAACGGAAACATGTATACACGTACAATAAACACACATACAATTATCAATATACATATTGACTGCCGCAATGAGTGAGAAGGGATGGAAAAACATTTCTCTTTCAGGAATCATTTGAAAGTCGAAGTTTCTCATGGAAAGTTTTAATCTAATATATTTCAACTTAACTTCTTGTCTGGACGCGTGGAATACAAACTAGAGAAACAACATAGTTTACCTAAATACACAAACTCCATAGTAACAAATGAGCAATTGCGGCTTCTTAAGTTATGAAAGATATCAGTGTGGCATGTGATAGACCTTGAAATATATGGATAGAGAGTCCATGCCGAGGTTACGAAAATACTAAATCTGTTTACTTCAACTCTCTAAACTAATGCTGTTTACAAACTAGGATACACAAATCTTGATGTGCACTGATGAATCTTAAATTCAATCTCTTCCAAATAATAGTGTATATATTGTATTACATATTACATTCAAATATGAACATAATTTATTCCCAAAAATGGAACTAGCATTCTTTATATGTAGTCACTGTACCACCCACAACAGTTATCTATCAGTAGGGATAACAGTCACTCTCTAAGTCATTATGATACGGGATAGATTTATCCTTATGGTAAGTAATTTGTTTCTAAATCATAATTTTATGAAAAAGTACTATTAACATTTTATATCATAGCTCACCACACACTCTTTTATACCTTTAAAAGAAATACATAATACTATCATCATGGATGCAAAACAAAATAAATGTTCTTTACATTCTTTTTACATTATTTAGTTCACAACGGTTCGTGGTGTCTTCAAATCATGCAACATTAATTTAACTCATTTACTGACGTCATACAGTGATGAAATTTTGCACAGCGACGTAAGTCGGGTGACAATATAATATTCCATTGTTACTTTCATATATTTCTATATAGTTATATATTTTAAAACATATTTAAATATTTCTTTTAATACGGATTTCTTTATCCTAACATAAATACTAGTCTGGAACGATGCTGGGTTTTTACTGATTGCAGAACACTTTAGGATTTGGGTAACAAAGCATTAGCTTGAGAAAATATATCCGAATACCGAAATAACTCAAAAACACATAAACTTTTTAAATACATACTTTTCTTGGAAACAAATCGTACTTAAAAAGTAAACCATAAATTTTGTTTATGCATGGCTAAAAAGAAAATGGGGCATGTCAATTGAAGAATTTATAAAGTGACTGTATATGAGAACGCGCAATATGCTTTTCTTTTTAGCCATGCATAAACAAAATTATGGTTTACTTTTTAGTACGATTTGTTTCCAAGAAATGTATGTATTTAAAAAGTTTTTTATTTATTTTAATAGGCTAGTCTAGTCCCATTTCCATCTCCAACAGTATGTTACATTTCGTCATTGCAGAACAAATTAAATACGTATATACCCCTTAAGATATGACAATGTTCTTGTTTGATACAGCATTATTCTCCACTAATTGCACTTACATTCTGTAAATGTTTCTCCTATACTTGAAAATTATTCAGTATTTACTTCATTATTACTTTTTTTGTGGTTTCACGAAAGTGATATTATTCCTGAATTTCAAACTTCTATCCATTATTAGCTACTAAAACAAATCCAGGTGTACATACTAAATACTTACTGCTTATCAACCAGTCACATATCAACGCGCAAAACATTTCTAAGATTTCAGAGAAATGCAGTCTTTTAGTTAAAAAAAAAACAGCTGGATTTAATGTACAATATGAACCATAGATACGAAGTGACAGTGGTTGACTAGATGATGATGAAGTTTATCGTAAAACTGGAACGTTCTTTGAGTTCTAATGTTCTTTATGTCCTCAAATATCTTACATTTCAGCAAAGTGGTATCCAAAACTACAAAGTTTTATAATTGACAACACTAATACATAAAAATAGCATTTCCCATTAATCACCCTAGCATGTACTTGGTTATATTTTTAATAATTCTCTCGTTCTCAAATACTCTTTAACTAGACAAGATTGTTAGTAAGGATTTGGCACGGTGTAGAGATGTCATATACGTCTTAGATATTTTAGTAACAAATTCTGTGGGCTGCCGTTTCAGAAAACTGACTCAAAAGTAACTAGTGAATTTTACTTTTTTATTCTTAAGATACCATCTTGGCATGTCTAGGTACCATAAAGTAGGTAGTTTGAAGATACAACGTCTAGTGTCACTAAAGCCGATGAAACTAACCCAAGATAGCCAGTCACTGGGATAGTTTCCAGGACTTCTCTATTGCAATGCCATTGCTCTACAAATTGAGCTAGGTCAGATTCGTTTAAAGGAACTAGTATGGTAACATGTGAATTTTTTGTACTTTGCATACCAGTTGTATGCTAATATGTTTTCCCTGGGGTTCCATCACCAACTATGTGGTAAACGTTTTTCTAAAATACAATTGAGGAAAAAAATCACTAAGTCGATTTTAGGAATATTCCGATTTATACATAATTGACTAATAATAGTACGCTGATGCAAATAATTAATGATATGTCGTTATATAATTACTTTTAAACAGTTCGACATGGTAAGTTACTTTCAACTACGTATGTCTTTTGAAATTTTATAATTTGTTACATGAAGATTTCAGGTCTCATTAAAATTACCGCGCTAAAATTTATTAAAATTTTTGTACTCATCTATACTCACATTATAAAATGTGTCTTTATTTGGTCAATCATCCAAAGTACTAGCCGATCGCTGAACCCTGCATTCATAAATTCACTTGATGCTGGTGTAAATTTGGTAAGTTTACTTTTGACATGACAGGAATAATTTAGTGCATTCATAATGAACAGACACTTCATATTCTCATTTTTGCTCTTGTAAACACTAAATATCAATATTTCTAAATGCTATTATGTATAGAGCGGTTCAGCAGCTTACGCCGCTGAAAGCGATATCCTAGAAGACATTTTCTTCACGTCCATAGTCTTCCATAGCAAGTTCAAATTTAAATTATGTATGGGTTGCATATACAGTATATCCAAACACAATTTCTCACATATCTTTAGCAGTTATCAAAATAATCTTCCATGATTGTTATTTAAATTATAACTTCGATAGGAGAAGGGGAAATTATAATTGCTTCAGTATTACGAAAGCGATGCATATTCTGATTCATTATGAAAAGCAACGTTACCAGCTTCGCTGACGTAGGAGTACTTCAATTACTTCCTCTAGTGCAAAGAAATGTAAATAAATCTTCGCGTGTATAATTTTAATACTCGAATTGAGCAATTCTACCTACTTACAATTTTTGTTCTTCTTTGTTCCCACTCTGCAATAATACTTTTAAGAACTTTCATTTTAAGACAATTCTTCATGTTCTCAATTACTTCCTTCTGTAACAAGTACCAAAGGCTTCATATAATTAAATTTGTTCATTGTAAGGATATCATTGTTACAGTGCTTTAATTTGGTATCTCGACGTTTGTGAGTTACAGATAAACATGCAACCAGAGCTGAATGTTATGTACAAGTAGGCCCTACGTAGTGCGAAATGAACATTTCTAAGAAAACTGTTTGTGAGTTACTTATAACAGCATATTATAATCGACATAAGAATTAAATAACCAGAGGTATTCACAAGAATGTTGGTAAGAACGAGTATTTTAAGGTAAAGTAAATTATTATTAAGAAGAAAATCAATTAAAAGAATTAAAGTTTAATCATAATTCTCTTATTGCAATATGCACATACCAAGTAGCACACATGTCGATTTCACGTTGATAACACCGTTGATTGTCTACTTCTTCAATGTTGAAGCAACGGCTAAGCGTTTAAATATCGTGAAATAGTTTAATAAACAGTTTGAGAGGCGGAAATTCAACGGTGCTAACGTGAAATCAATGTTTTTTTTATGGCTGTTGGGGCACGAACATACTAGTTTCTCAAATTATCGCCCTATGAGAAAAGTTTCCGAAAATGTAATTCCTGTTAGAAATTCAATCCAATATAAAACGATCTCTCGTGGGAAGTGAAAAATAGTGCTAGATTATTAGGTATTCATCATAGGGATGTGCTGTCACCTAAATCAACTTGAATACTTGGCATGTTTACGAGATATTTTCTTCATTGCGTTTCTCCACTTAATTTTGCATTACTAAATTTGTTAGAAGGATGCAAGGCGGCGGCGTGATGATTGAAGATTGTTGCAGTTCTGATATAGTCCTTATCAATTTGTGAACGCTCAGAATTGTTGGTAATTGATCACATTACGGAATATAATAACTTTCGAAGAAAACATTTTCAGGTGCTCCTCAATTAAACTAAATAACTTAATGAACGAAAAAAAAACTTTTAGTTTTATTTTACTATTAAATTTAACATTGTTAATTAGATAATACATTAAAACTTTGTTCCACTACTTTTACTTGAAACAGACTGTATAATCTCATGCTAGTGTTTCGTATATAGTTAATTCTTAAGAATTATAAATATGTGTCAAATATTCCTGGTACTCGATAGCTCTTATTTCCAAATTTCTGATATTCAAAATCCGTAGTGAAGTTTGGTCTAAGTATCAACTTTGGAATACGAAAACTTATGAAGAGGATTTTTTAACATTAATACTCCAAATCAAAGAAGTTGAACTTGGCGTATCTTTGACTTGTTTGAACTTTTAATATACATAAATATATTATTCAAACAAAACTTCTTCAAGCTTCATAATTTCGAAGATTTAATGCTGGATCATTTTACAAGTTTACTGTAAATGGTACTTAGTTTTTTAAAAAGAAGTCTTAGAATTCATTGTAGATATCAAATAAGAGTTTTTTTTACAAATTGGGAAGTAATTAAGGTTTTAAAA
>JAGDQP010022649.1:9160-30134 GCA_022664845.1 Lepisma saccharinum
CCGGCCTGAGCCTTAGATGCCTAAAGGCCATAAATAAAATTCAAATTCGACCTCGTATTTGACTCAAATCTCAACATTATGATGAAACTTCAATCTCGACCTCACTCAACCTGAGCCTCACGACGGAACTTAAACCTCGATCTCACTCAATCTCACGAGGAACATGATTCCCAATCTCATTACAACCCCACGATTTAACTTCAACCTCGACCTCAATCAAGTTCGACCTCACAACGGAGTTTGAACCTTGACCTCACTCAACCACAACCTTGATCTGACTCAACCTTACAATGAACCAGGACCTCACAACCTTACGAGGAACTTAACCTCCACTTCTTTCAACCACACGATGAAACTTCAACCTCGACCTCACAAACTTAAACTCGCGTCTAGAGGTCTAGGAGACATAGGTTGAGGTTGAGCCTCGTAAGGTTTAACACCTGATTGTGGTCGAGGCTAAAGTTCCATCGTAAGGCTAAGTTAGGTCAATGTTGAAGCTCTATCGTGAGTTGGACGTTAAGGAAGGTCGAGGTGAAGTTCTATCGTTAGGCTGAGGTTGATGTTCTATCGTGAAGTTTAGAAGTAAAATGTATTGTGCATTGGGTTCGTCGTGACTTTTCATTCTGACTATCCGAGTTCGATCCGCAGTCAACGAAGTGTTTTTTCGACTAAAATGATAGCTTCAGCTATTTACAGAACTATATCAGAAATTCTCCTTGGGTCTGAGAGAGAAAAATCATCACTAGCTAGAATCAGAAAGTAAACCGTGTGTTTGAGTTTGTTCTTTAGGATAATAATAAATCAATCTAGTTTCCAGATTTTCATTGATTTTACTTGTCCTTCTCTTTCTTTCAATGACTTTGTCAATTTCTTTTTTATCTTTCTCTCTTACTCATTCTTTCTCCTACACACACACTGTCATTATGTGAGTGTGTGTGTTTATTCTATTTCTGCAGATTATTATAAACATCAGTTTATTCGTGTCGTGAGAGAAATAGCCTGGTAACACCTCAGTAAGGATAAATGGAACCTTTCGATATCTAAGCCAACGCTATAGCAACTGAGCTACGACCACTCGATCCATCTAGGTCTCCATGTCGATCCACCCATACGGCGTTAAAAAAAGGGTGTGCCGATTAACAGAGCAACAGGTTTATATAGTATAGTCGTTGGGTTTGCATCTTATTTATAGCTTTTAGGCACCCATGAATCACTCCGAGATAAGGTTTTGCGAAATGCGGTAGGGAGTCGACCAGGTCCTAAATTGGCCGAGGACCTCCCGAATACGAAACCAATGCTCTACAAAGTAAGGTATGGTGGCCGTATGGAACAAAACATACCCATATCTACGTTTATCACACGCACAACCACACACAAATATTTTCTGGAAACAGAAAGGTCTTAATTTATCTAAAATATTCTTTATATGATGCTCAAAGATTCATTTTTTTCTGTATTTTTGAATATATATATATAGCGCGCTCGACTTCAGTGCGAGCGGTCCCGGGTTCGATTCCCGGTGGGGGCTAAAAAATTTCGGTGTTGACCCAGCATCGTGACGACAATAGGGGAGCTGCTGTGAATAAAAGACAGTGGCGATCACAGTGAGAGCTTCGGCTCTCCTCTCCCAACCCGTCTGGTCAGCGTGGGAGCAGTAGACCAACTCCTCCCTTCGGGGAGAGGCCTAATCCACTAGTGGATTGAATATGGCTGTGATTTATTATTATTATTATATATATGGATAGGTAGAAGGATAGATAGAAAGAGATATAGATAGAGAGAGAGATGAATTGTGTTAACTATAACTTATAACTTCGCACTTAACATATTTTGTGTATTTTGCAACTAACATGTTCATTATAAATTATGAACGTAAATAACAACATATTATTAAAAATTATAAAACATAAATATCGTTCCCCATTTTTGAGAACTGATAGAAACACGTTCTCTCTTGTCTTTAGTGCATGACGTTAGTGTTCTTTGGAATATTCCCTTCATTAAGAAATACCTAGTCATGGACAATTTAAATTACACTCTTGAGTAAATTTGAACCAGTGGTTCACCTAATGTAAAAATAGTATTACGTTCCCACTTTTAGGTTTTGAAATGTAACTCTCTTAAGTTTTTCATTATTTGCTACATACTACAAGAGACCATAAATATTTTTTCAGAACCCAGGACATGTGATAACGTTTCCCGTTAAAGCAAAGAAAATTCCAACCCTTGCTAGTTCAAGCACACACTCTCAGAATCACACACCGCCCACTCAACGTTAGTTGGGTGGCCTATCTTGTAGGTTTAGAGAGAAATCGTGTATAACAAAGTCATGTAAACATTGTATTGGCCCTAATAGCACATTTCCATAGCACATTTTGTGGTATTGGTTTTAAGTGAGAAACGCATTGCAGCAGTTTTGCACGGATTGACTTTCAGTAACCAATTATTGCACCACATTTCAACATAATCTACAGCGCCTTGAAGGAAGAAAGTGTCTTCTGTAGATTTAATGGTCTTAAAAATTCTGCAGTCATCAGCGTAGAGAAGTACAGAACAGGAAGTTTCTATCTTTTCACATAAATAATCAATGTAGAGGGTAAATAAAACTGGCTCTAAAGAGCTTCCTTGAGGGACACCTGAAAGCACTGGGAGCCACTTGGAGGTGCTGCCAGGGAAGAAGACATGTTGTTCTCTGGCAGATAAATATGATGTAAGAAGCTGAGGGAGGGGTCCGTGTAAATTAAATCTGGAGTTAAGCATGTGTATAAGAAGTTTGTGATTGACAGTTTCAAATGCTTAGGAGAAGTCTAGGTATATGACGTCAAGTTCTTGTCTATTTGCTAGGGCATCTGTGGCTTGAGACAGTAGGACAGCTAAGTTGGTTTCACAGGAGGCATTCAGCACAAAGCCATGCTGTGAGGGAGAAAGAAATGGCAGGACATGTTTTTGAATCCTGTCTGTGATGATTTTTTTTCACAAATTAGGCAGAGGACAGAAAGAAGGGAAATGGGTTACTTCAGTTCAGTAGTTAAATGAATTCTGCTACGCCAAAGAATGAAGACATCCTTCCCGTTGACATCATTGCTGCTTTCAATACTAAATACAACCCAGGATTGTGAATCTACATTAGATAATAAATTATCTAGTTCAAATTGAAAAAGTTTCTCAGCATAGTCAGCCGGTGTTAACCTGGAAGCTGTGGCTTTTGCACATATGGAGATGTCTTTACCTTTCACTGGAAATTTTCCAAATCCGCGTACGCGTTCACCTATAATTTCAAAGTAATCGTACCCTGTTTCCTCTTGTAAAATATCCTGTTACCTGTGTTCAACCTCATTTAAAACGACATTAACAGGATTGGGACTCAAAGGAGTACCCCAACCCTCAAAGTAATCATACGCTTGATCACATACCTGATTACCCTCAGATGAAAGAACACAGTCCGTATGAAAAAGTATCTTGATTTTCAACATTTGTTGAGGTAGAAGTAATAGGTGGAGGAGAAGGAGTAAAACAAGTAGAAGGTACAGCAAAAGAAGTAGAAGGTATCGTACTGGATATAGATCTTGTCGTAGTTACGAATGTAGTTGCCTGTGTTAATACAGACGTAACTACATTCACAGAAGCACAAGCAGTAATAGAAGCACATGAGGAAGTTGTTGAAGCAGGCATTGAAGTTATACTGGGAAACGAATCTCCAAAGGAGAGAAAGTGCTCACGGCTGTGGGGGACAACATTCAATGAATCAGCTGAATTCATACAAACATATACTTCCTGAATATCATCTCTCACAACTGGAATCAAACCGAATAGAAAAGCGAGATGTGAGTGAAGCATTCTTCCATTATTACCGTCATTGGGATCAGTAAAAACATATAATGCTGGAAAGCCAGCCTAGCGTTAGAGGGGAAGTCAAAGAAGCCAGTGTTACCTAATTATATTAATTCATTTGCATGAAAATATGCAACAAACAACTTGTTAAAATCAGATTTGTATAGAAGCCGAAGGTGGAACAAATATTAAAAACGTTACCTACATCACTAGACAATATTCTCTGAACGGCTAAGCGACAGAGATCCACCCAGGCATCATACATGGAGTCAGGATCAGCGAATCCTTTAGCCTTCTCCGTTAAGATAACATAATCAGCAGTTGTAAGTCCCATTGTACAATCCATTCTTGTTAATGTTCTGAAATAGTAGAATTCCTTACTCAGAAATTTAATTGCGCAAGATCAAAAGTTGATTGGAGATAATCAAATGTGGATGCAAAATTGATGGCTGAAATAGCTGAAATAGTCAGTATACACAAATTAACTTCCTGTTCAAAATAGTAGTGTCACAGTATAGAAATTTAGTTTTAAAATATACTATTTTCAAAGATAGTAAAATAGTACTTCCCTTAAGATAAGAGGACATGCAATAGTTTCTTTTACTCTGTGAGATGTTAGAATTTGCACGTAGATCAAAATATTTTACACTATTTCACGGAAAACAGAAGTAGAAAGCCTTTTAACCTTTTTGCTGTAAGTATGAATTGAAGATAATTTTTTGAGTGTAAAAGCTGGTCTTTTATGGTATGAGCTTAGTTTTTGCTTCATGCGCAGTAAATCAATTACAATTGTGTATAAATAATATGGTCTTTTCATATTATTAGTAACTCATTTTACGCATGTGCATTGTGAAAAATAAATAACTAAACTTCTGTAATATCCACAAATTTTTATTCTTATTAAAACTTTAGGAGTATTTCAGTACTGAAATACTCCTATTTCAGTATTTTTTCAATTAAAATTATGCACTTTGAACATAAGTTCTCACGGCAGTTTTTATTCTTTCAAACTATATTGCTAGCACTTTGTAATGGTTTCATTAATTATTATTATTATAACAATAACAGCGGAGAGACCAGGAAAAATACTTGAAATGCTTACTAGCCTTACAAAAAAAAATTCAAAACTTTTCTTGTTTTACTTATTCATATTAAAACTTTACTAGTGGAGTCCAATTTCAGTAATTTTCAATTAAAATTATACAGTTTACACATAAATTATCACGGTAATTTTTATTCTTTTAAACTACGCTGCAATCACTTTCTATACGCTTTCCTTAATTACTATTGTTACAACAATAACACTGGCGGGGTAGAAGAAAAATAGGTTTGGTAATTTTTTACTAGCCTTGCAGGAAACTTGTCATGACAACTTTTTCCTTCTTCTAAGCTATATTGCAGGTTTTCAATATACTTTCTAGACGTTCCCTTAATTAGGTTTTCAAACATGCTTTTTAGAAGGCTCAGGCTGAAATACGATTATGTCAGAACTTTCTTTAAAAAATAGGTCTTCACCAGCATTTAATCCATATAAATTTAGTCTAGTGTAAACTTATCATTAAGGTTAGTTTTCATGAAAGCTTCCGTTCCTCGCTTTACTTACGATTTTGATGAATATCCAATTGAAACAAATGTTTTCTCAATATTATGTTTTTAAAAGAAAAAATGTTAACGCACGTTTCCTTAACACCGATGGGGGCAGGAAAAATTGATTTTAGAAATTTTTTACTAGCCTTGCAGGAAACTTGTCATGACTTTATTTCATGTTTTACTTTATCCTAAAACCAACTTTTACTAGGCTTGCAGCAAACAATTGGGAACCGTCCATTCTGACTGCTTTTCAAGGCTTTTACTCAGTCACACAAGGAAGATGCAGGGATGCTACATAGAAACTATGCCTGGCTGACTACCTTTCAATATCTTCTCCCTTACCCTATGAATATACTAGACTGTACGCTTCACAATGTGTGATGTCTAAGGTCTAACGTTATTAATGATTTGAGGCGACTGCTACTAGTTTGTAAAAGTTTCCTTAATTATTATTATTACAACAATAACAATGGCAGCAGCAGGGAAAATAGGTTTTAGCAATTTTTACTAGCCATGCAGGAAACTTGTCATGATTTTATTTCTTGTTTTACTTTATACTACAACCAATTTGTAAACGTTTGCTTAATTATTACAACACTGGCGAGGAGCAGGAAAAAAAATTCAAATTTTTTTACTAGTCTTGCAAGAAACTTGTCATGACAACATTTTTATTTTAATGTAAACTGCAACCACTTTCTACACGTTTTCATTTATTACTATTATTACAACGATAGCGGCAGCAGTGGTAAGGGCGGCAGCGCGTCCCGACCCGGCACGGTTGGGAACAACCGGTTACACCTCCAGCAACGCTGGCGTTACGTTTCGGGCCGGATCCCGTATTAAAAAACCGGTTACACGCTGCGGCGGTGGCTGTAGCCACAATGCGCCCGGCCCGAATCTTATTTTAAACAACCGGTTAAATGCGTCGCGATAAAAATATTTTCTGCCCCTGTTACGTCCGGTTTCGGTCGCCAATATTTCGTTACGCGTTAGAATAAAATACATTTTTCGAACACTTGCTCTAATGCGTAAAAATAAAATAAAATATAAAAGCGAACTTTACACGGTCAGGAAAACATTATAATATTAAATATATTTTTCCCAAATACAAATACGCGTCTTTAAAATTACTAGGTTCGCAACTGACAAATACGCAGAGGGTTTCTTTGAAATTACTATGTTTACAATTGTTTATTAGCTGTTACAAAGATAAAAAACTGTATAGAATCTCTTTATATTATGTTATAACACACAAGTTAGTCTTTGTCTTAGCTTTGATTTTAAGTTATTAGTCATTTTCAATTTAACACTTAAAACGTTCTTTTTAAAAACTTATAGATTTAGAAAAAGAAAAAGCTAAATTTTATTATTTTAATTATTTTTTCCTATAATATTTAATAGAAACAGTAAAATATGTTCCGTTTATTTTAGTAAACTAATTTATGTTTCCTAATGAGTTCTCGCTTTTTCAGATGGTTCTCGTTTGCTACGTACACACATATACGCAGAAGTCACACCATCTTTTTTCTTTAACTTATTACGCTAAACAATAAACCATTCGATTTCATTAAAATTATCACCGCCCAGCTACAGGCAATATCTAGCCAATCCTCAGGCAGCTCCGTCTTTTACCTTCAGTAAATTTTAGAAAGTCATATGCTTAACTGTAGTACTACCTGTCACGGTAAGTAGCAAATCATACTTAATTCCACATCCTGCTTGACTCCACCTTTTACCTTGAAGAATCTAAGAGCTTCTGTCATCTATCGGTGAATTTTAGAAAGTCGTATGTTTAACTATGATACCTCCTCTCACGGTTACTAGCAAATCATAGTTAACTCCGCGTCCTGCCTAACTTCACCTTTTACCTTGATCAATCTGTGAACTTATGCCATCTTCCGGTGAATTTTAGAGAATCATATGATATCTTTTATAGCCTATGTGTTTCATAATTATTAACTATACACTGTGTAAAGACTAAAATAAATTAAATTAAATTTATACTTAGTAAAAATGTAGGGATATTCTAATAGCGAATATGTATATAGTTATTTCATAAACGGAAAGTGACTAAAGACAAATATAAACAGAGCATTCACGTAAAAAACACACCGCAGTCGGCCGAGTAATTAAGCAGTCTGTGTTCATAGACCATTGGCTCTAAAGTCCCGGATTCAAGTCCCGATAGGCGGTATCAGTGTGCATTTTAACAATTAAAGGCAAATCCTAACAGGCCGAAACAAAAACTTACTAGACTGCTCAACTTAAAAATAAAATTTACCAAAGTTTTGTGTATAAACTAAGTATTAATAAATGCAAGACATCTAAGTCGCCAAGTAAATAAGCAGTCTGTGCTGTTTGGCCATGAGCACCAAGATCCTGGCTTCAAGTTCCTCTAAGGGCATAGGTGTGAATTTTAACAAGTAAAGAAAAATTGTAATAGTCCAAAGTTACTAGACTGCTCCATATAGAAATAAAGTAATGTTGAATTCTGTAAAATTAATTTTTCTCATTTAGTATAATTCTTTTCTCTCTGAAGCAATGTTACCTAAAACTAAAACAAGAAATATTAATAATATCGTTTGCTATTTCAACTTACCTTTTAAATGATAGGAAAGCTCGTTCTCTCACTTGTAATTAACTCAAGTGCAAACACTACAGTCAATGACAGTGAAATAGTATAGAAGTAGCAAAATTTCATATTTTATTTGATTAATGTTAACGGGACTTTGATTTCAAATTTTCATTGAAACTTCTGGAGGAGTATTTTTAAAATCATCATTAAGGAACGGGAAATACCGATTGTATCCATCAACTTTCAATACATACCAGCAATCGAATTTTCCAGACTTACAACAGCTATTTCTTTAATAGAAATATAAGTCACTTGTTCAATGACCTCTTTTATGAATTTTGCACGTACCCATGAAAGTTTAAATGTCAAGAAACCAGGATTATAGGTCTCTATTTCAGTAAGAGTAATGACATGCATCCATTGCAAATAATTCATACCAACGCATATAGACAAAGAAACGGTTTCTTCTAAAGAAGGAAAGCCATTAATATAACACGCACGGCACTGACATTTTATAGCTATCTATACCTTAAGAAAAACGAGGACAAATACTACGCATTTCTTTTACTCAGTGAGAAGTTAGAATTCCCACGTACACCAGAAATATTTTAGACTATTTCCTGCAAACAGAAATAAAGAAATATAAATGTTCAGTTTTCAAGTGTAACTTTTAAGAACGTCAGTAGGATGGCGGCACTTGAGCAGCAACTTTGGCTCAAATTTTGAAACCAGATTTAGTTACTTTTTATTCTCTTTTATGACCCTTATTTTTAATTCTAAAAAGTAATATTATCTTGTAAAAGAGTATGAACCCTTTTTTCCAATCCCTATTTAACATGATATAAAAGACTCTGAAAACATTTTTCGCACCCCTATTTAATTCACACCCCAACCTAACCAACAGAATATATTATACCCTCGTGGTAGTGAGGGACCCTAATATGACATATGGAATTGTTGCCCCCCTCTTTCCACTCCCCCCACCCCAACACTGCATATTGAATTTTGTAAAACACTGAGCCGCGTGCTCAAACTAACCTATAGAACATGGAATAGAAGGTTGTAGTAGGCTATTTTCCCTAAGTAGAATGGGGTCACTTGAGCGTGTTTTGTATTTAATCAGAATTTAATCTATTTCATAAAAGACTACGAGCCATATTATAAAACCCTGAGCCGTGTGCTAGAGCTAACCCATAAAACATGATAGGAGATTATAATAGACTATACCCTATACTCTGGTGCACTATTTTCCCAGTCCCCGTGGCATATCTGCTAAAGAACATGGACCATTTCATAAAAGACTATGAAACATTTTATCGAACCCTGAAGAACATAGCACACAGAACATGTAATAGGAGATTATAGTAGACTATAATCTAGCGTTCTAGTACCCCCAGCCCCCGTGATATATCTGCTAAAGAACGAGTCGTCGTATTTCATGAAAGACTACGAGCCATCCTAAAGGCTGTGCTCGAGCTAACCTATAGAACATGCAATAGGAGATTATAGTAGACTATATTCTTCAGTACCCATGGTATATCTGCTAAAGAACACAGCGTGTTAGTTCTGGTTATTATAGTTACATTTTAAAAAATGCTGCGAGCTCGATTTAAGCTATTGTAGTACACAAGGCCCCGATGGCAAAGTATAAGGGCCTTATTATATAAATATCTTATGAAAAAATAAAAAATACTGTTTTTAATATTCCTTTTTAATATACTAAACCTCAGATAAAATACTAGAGGCACTTTTAGCCCCCGAAAAAAACAACCATTTAGCATAGCAAAAATTACACAGGGCTTCCACCAATGTTTTGTGTATACTGCTAACTAAACCCATCTGGCTATTCATCTCATGGCCAGCAGATACACACACACACACACATACACATGGTTTATGGAGAACTTAATCTCACGCCAGGGACCATCACATACACATATAAGGTTTACTTAGAACTTAATCTCACGCCAGGGAGCATTCTCATAAACGAATAAAGCATAATATCGCTAACATTAGTGTTGCCGGTTGAGAATTTATTTAAGAAGTCCTGTAGTGAATAGGCAGATGCACGACATGCTAAAGAGAGAAAACAATAGTGTTCACAGAATTCAGATAAATCACTTTGAATGCGTCTATTATTTCTTTTTTCTTCCCTTAGTTAACATAGCAGAGATTAACTCCACACAGTGCGCAATAGCAGAGATTCGAACACAGCAACTAACAGGAAATTACATACACATTTTCCCAGCCCCTATTTAATATAGCACAGAAGCTACAGTGTTTTCACCCCCACCTATTTAACACAACAGAGATTCTATGAAAGGGTACGAAGCTCTATTTGACATAGTAGAGATCTGATGTTAATATCCGTCACAATACAGTTGTTGCCGCCTTCACCCAGAAATTACAAGCCGTTGTGTCATATTTGTTGTGATTAATTTTCATAAAAGGCTACGAATCATTTTCCAGCCCTATTTAGGATAGCAAAGATTCCAACACAGCACAGCTTTTTTGCAACCCTTATTTGCAGCCACACCAGTGCACGATAGCAGAAATGGCACAAATGCAATTAATATATGCTAGTTAACCTAACCCAAATAACGTGGATTAAGAGACTACGAAGCTCTTTTACATAGCAACAATTACTACACCCTACAAACTAGGCAAGGTCAAATATTTTAACAGAGTATATTTCGTAAACGGCTAGACATATTGAGATTTTTACACATTTAGTATAGGTAAATTGAGTACTATATGCGAAAAATGGTGATCTTGAGGTTTAAGGTTAAATATTTAACCCAATATATCTCATAAAACAGCTAAACATATTGAGATTGTTTTCTCATTTAATATAAGAGCATTGAGTACTATTTGCGAAAAGAGTGCTGACCTAGCTACTGTTGTTATTGTTGTTGTTAAATTAAATGTATTATTTTTGTTTATTTTCAAATTGAATATATTAAACGTTGAGTGTTAATTATAATAATAGTTATTACACAAAATAGCACCTTACGTTCTAGCGCAGGACTGCTAAAACTGTTGTTGAGTAACGCTAATAGACTATTAGAGAAAAACTGCTAAACTTTTTATAGCTATATATTGCGGTAGCAAAAAATAAAAAATAGTCGAAACGTTTTAGGTGTTAAGTTATTATAATGGAAACTTAATATAATTAGCGAAACTCGCCAGTATTATAAACATTTTAACGATAACGGAACACTAATAACAGTTGAAAGAAAAACCCCACCCGAAGGTGAGAACCCCCTAGTTTGGGTTGGGAAGGCGATGAGAGATTTAGTAGACCGGTTATTGTCCGGCGTACTTCCGCATCACCAGGTTGGGGGTACTTTTATTAATCAGAATCACCCAGATAAACCGTTCTATGTATCGTTTAGGTCGGCAATGAACATGATCGGCAATAATGTTTGGAGCGCACTAGAAAAAGTATTCCAATCTAACAACTCGTTCTTGTATCGGGATCGTTTTGTGGTTTATTTCCACCACGTCGAACTACCTACGGGGAAGAGGTTGGATAAACAAAATTTCGCCATAACGTTAGATATAGGGCGCAACCGTGGAACAGTTCGTGTTAAAAACAGTGATAGTCGCTGCCTAGCTTATGCTCTGGTTATCGCAGTAGGCTTAGTCAATAACCCCGATAATAAAAAGGAACAACATAAGTAACGTGATCAGTATCCAAGATTTATGTTGAAAAAAGCGTGTGTTATGCCAGAAGACCAGGGTGGATTTAACTAACAGTGGTGGGGTATACCTGAAATAAAGAGATTTCAGCAGCAACTCGCCGGGTATAAATTAACAGTGTATGAGGACCTATCTGGCGAGAAGGTACTATTTGAAGGGCCTGCTGGTGGTAAACAAATTAATCTGTTATACTCCAATAATCATTACGATGTAATGACAAGTTTGACAGCGGGATTTTAATGATGCTACTACTGTGCGGAATGTCACAAGCAATTCTGGCACAAAGATCGCCATGCGGTGCAATGTAAATTCCTGTGTTGTAAATGTCGAAATAATCCGCCGGCACACCCACCACCGCCGACAGCTCGATATATTGTAATGAGTG
This sequence comes from Lepisma saccharinum, assembly GCA_022664845.1. Taxonomy (NCBI): domain Eukaryota; kingdom Metazoa; phylum Arthropoda; class Insecta; order Zygentoma; family Lepismatidae; genus Lepisma; species Lepisma saccharinum. The sequence goes on from JAGDQP010022649.1 coordinate 21,244, forward strand.
CAATAGGCATTTTACGGAGCGGAGTGCTTTGCAATCCACCAACGCAGTTCTTTATGCACCACTCTGCGGGTGTGTAAGATGTGTCTCAAAGCCTTTGTAATTAAAAAAGGCTGCAATTCACACGTTTGCGGGAAACCTTTTGTACTGTATATCGCAATGTGATGCCACCAGGACATTTATGCCACATGCATCCTAGCCGTGGATATATTCCCCGCAAATGGTTGTTAATATTCTACGATATTGAGTGTCGGCAGGAGAAAGAAGTAGCGGGTTGTGTGTCAGAGTATGAGCCAAATTTGGTGGTGTGTCAACAACAGTGTTATAAATGTAGTGGTAACGAGCCCTGAAATACTTGCGGTACAAAACAACACATATTTTACGGCGCTGCATGTATTGAAGAATTCTTGAGTTATCTGGCCGAGAGAAGACTGGGGATTAATAAAATTATTTGCATTGCCCATAATACCAAAGGTTATGATGCCCACTTTATTCTGCGAAGCATGATGCTCAAAAGAAAGTGGACACCAAGCGTAATTATGCAGGGTTGTAAAATTATGTGTATGGAGTACCTTTAATTAAAGTATATTGACAACCTAATCTTTCTCCCCACGGCGTTAAGTAAACTAAGTGAGGCATTTGATTTCCCCGCGGCTAAGGGGTACTTTTCCCACTTATTTAACACGCAAGGCAATCAGGAGTATTGTGGGGAATTGCCTTCAGTAGCTTATTGCGACGTGGCACATATGAAGGAAAATCAGCGAACTGAGCTTAAGAGATTGTGTGTGGCGGAGAAAGAAAGGCTTGATGCTACCGGGTTCGTATTTAAAGACCAGCTGATACAGTATTGTGTCGAGGATGTGAATATACTGCGTGGGGCGTGTTAAATTCATGAATTAGTTTTACGCTCTATCGAGAATAAATCCATTCCTTGACACAATAATTATTGCCAGCGCCTGTAATTTGGTGTTTCGCAAAAAGTTCCTGCAGCCGAACACAATTGGTTTCTTCCGCACAATGGATATAGGTGGCGAGATACCCCATCTATAGGTGCAATTCAATGGTTGGTACAAGAAGCCCAGATATTAAACTTTAATATTAAGCATGCCGCTAATGGCAGTGAGGTTGTGGTTAAGGGTGGGTTTAAGGTTGATGCATACGCCCTACACCAGGGCTAATAACATATTTGGGAATATCAGGGTTGCATATATCATGGTTGTCCGAGGTGTTGCCGCACGGGGCGTGACTATTCAATTTATAACGATCCTTGTAGCACTTTCAATACGCGTTATGAGAGCACATGTGCTAAAATAGCGCGATAGAAAGAGCTAGGGTATGTGGTGCACGAAATTTGGCAGTGTGACTGGTGACACGTCCTCAGAGAACAGCCCGAGGTGAATGACCTTGTGCGAGCCTACCCAGCACCTACGAAATGCTCTATTAGACCGCGGGATGCCCTGTACGGTGGCCGAGAAGATGCCACAAAACTCTACTATAAGGTAAAACCGGGGGAGAGGGTGAAGTATGCTGATATACTATCGCTGTATCCTTATTGCTGCAAGGTCAAGGAATACGGTGTCGGCCACCCGAAAATTTACATTGGTGATAGCGAGTGTCCCTATTTCAGTATTCGAGGGAATAATTAATTGCACTATACTGCCGCCTGATAATATCTATCATCCGGTCGTACCTTACTGCAGCGGAGCAAGTTATTATTTCTTTATGTTGAACATACGCCGACACTCATAACACCAGTGATGTGGAGTGCACACACACCAATGAGCAGAGAGCCGTGACCGGTGTGTGGCTAGTAGAAGAAGTAAGAAAAACTGTAGAGAAAGTATATACGGTGCTCGAGAAGTATGAAGTGTGGGAGTACGAGGTCGTGATGTACGACCCCGGAAAGAAAGAAAGCGGTCTTTTTACCGAATACATCAACCTGTTCATGAAGGTGAAGACCGATTGTAACGGGTGGCCTGCAGGGTGTGACAACACCGAGCAGAAATTGGCCTTCGGAAAAGAATATTACGAAAAAGAAGCCATTCAATTAGAATACGATAAAATTGCCAAAAATAAGGCCAAAAAAAGCATAGCCATACTCGCGCTAAACTCGCTGTGTTGTAAGTTCGAGCAGCGTGAAAATCTCGAGCAGACATCCATTATTACAAAGCCCGAGGTATATTTTGATAAGTTAACCAACCCCAACATCCTGGTAAAATCGTGCATTCCAGTAGGCGATTAAATTCGGCTGCTGAGTTAGGCGGTCGACGACAGTGTTGGGGTCGCCCCTGAAAAACAAATGTGGTAATTGCGGCGTATACAACAACACATGCCCGGCTTGAGCTATACCGCTACCTAGACATGCTTGGTGATCGTGTATTATACTACGACACTGATAGTATAATATATATTCACGCGGACGTTTCCCTCGACTTAGATATCGGGGCTTATCTGGGTGACTGGAAAAACGAATTAAGAGTAATGTGCTGGAGGACCTAAATTCACGCTTTCGAAGTGCAAAATCCGGCCAGTAAAATGAGTAAGTGTTCATGTAAAATTAAGGGTATTACTTTAAATTATAAAACACTAAAAACATTAATTTCGAGCAGATTCGGGGTATGATTGTAAATAATCTTCCAGCTGTTAAAATCCCCACTGGTCGCCAAATTGCACGAACAATAGATCATAGAGTAATCACCAAGCCGGACACTAGCAAAATATATCAGGTTACATCTAATAAAAGAGAGCGTGTGGACAACTATGACACTCTTCCCTATGGGTATAAAAGAAAACGAATAGAGTAAATGAAGAATTATTGTGGTGTATATTTCCCATGTATATAGAGAAAAAATGGATAATTAAATTTTAAATCATTATTAATATTATAATGAAATTGAAATATGCGTCGGTCTTGAGTGTGATGATGATGATGCGGGTACATTTTCTGTTGCTTAGCTTACGTAATTACTATGCACATATACATATGTCACTTAATGAGTGGTATAATTTTCTATCATATTTTCTATATAGTGACTGCTATTTTAACTCGACTGCCAGAACGGGGCTGCCCACAGAATTTTCTCTTAGCGCTAATTACGATGTATTATTATCAGATAGGCCAGTGTTTTATTCTTTCATCAGATAATGCCTATAATAGCCAGATAAATGTTTGTATTTATACGTTGAGAAAACTTCATCTTTACTTGTCATGTATTCAACAGGCAATATCTACATGTGAGGAGGCGAGAAGATATGCTGAAAAGTGTCTAAAACAAACCCTTGAAATTACCACTACCACTACTAGTAATAAACGAATAGCAATAGAAGTATTAACATTTTTAAATCGTAATATTAATAATATTTTCTTATATTCCTAATTTTGTTCTGGCGTATATTAGAATGTGGAGTGGCAAACACCATTTACGTGTATTATAGTAGGTCCCACGGCGTTCGGGAAATCGTATTTTGTCAAAACATGTATTAATCACTACAGTAATTTATTTGAAAATATAATAGGGTGTTATGACGATTGGAAACATTTATACGGGACCATACATGTGTGCACTTTCGAAAAGGTTTTGCCGTGAATAGATGATTTTTCCGCGGGTACCGGCCCTCATATTATTATAATTGACGATTTAATGCGTGATTGTAATGGCCAAATTGTAGACTTCTTTACTAAAGGCAGTCATCATCGAAACCTAAGTATTATGTTTATTACTCAAAATATATTCCATCAGGCCAGAGGTATGTGCGATATTTCTTTGAACAGCCACTATTTGGTATGTTTTAAAAACCCCAGAGATCGGGCTCAAATTATTTATCTTGCCCGCCAGCTGTATCCTAATAATACAAAATTTATGCAAGAGGCCTACGATGACGCAACTCGATATGCTCCTGGTTATCTACTATTTGATTTAAAACAAAATACCGCTGATGAGTAGCGTGTACGAACAAATGTTTTCCGAACGGATTCTTTTAATTATGTTTATGTGCCTGTAAAATAACTTTAATAATTTATACATTTTTAATATAATAGCTACTAAAGTAGAAAGAAAAATGATTAATAAGCAGAGTACGCATTTATTAGCCCTTCTGGCAAAGGCAAAAGCTAAAGTACACAAGATATTACTCCAAAATGCAGATTCCGAATTAATTCGCTCTATTTGTGAATGTTCCTATAATGTATTGTAAGGAAACGTTCCGTTAAATAAAAAGGAGAAAAGTAAATTGCCAAAATATAAAAATCAGCTTAGGTATTTGGTAAAAAAGGACCGATGCTGAAACAAAAGAAAAAACTAATAATTGTACCAAAATGTGGTTTTCTCACAGCATTGCTAGGCCCATTCTAGGAGGTATACTTTCTAGTCTAGTTAAATAATAATCATGCAGCATGCGAAAAACCTATTTTAATCTCAGCAGAAAAATTACATCATTATCAAACAATTACAAATCTCGATGACGAGATGAAACAAATTTTAAGTAATAAGAGTATGATGTTGAAGAAAAATGAGTACAGTACAGAGAGGTGTTACAAACATATTTACATGTAATTCAAAAACTCATTATGCCGGTAAAGAATCACGATCTGGTGGAGGAGGTCGAGAGTGGTGATGCTGATGCTGATGACATAATATCCACGCTCCCCGAAGCATATCGATCTAAAGCAAGGTCTTTATTACACAGATTAAAACAAAAACAAAATATTCATTGGGATACCGTGGGTAATGTTAATATATATGGTAAATTATTTCCCGGGGCTAATATAGTAGATTTAGTAGCTGATATTGTTAGGGGTCGTAAGAAAAACATTTCCCCAATGGCTGGGAACCCTTTGCTGTATTATTAGCAAAATCAAATATACCCTTAGAATATTTAGGTAACCCTCAACGTCAGAGTATATTCGAAAGCTGACTGCTGCTGCTCCTCCGAAAACAGAAGAGGAGGAAGAGGAGCCGGAACCATCACGTAAACATAAAGCTGTAGGATGGCGCAACTATAGACTATAATGAAGAAGTTGATTAATATCTACTACATCCCAGCACATCCTGCTTCGTTTTCAACGACTCAAGCGTTATGGAAAGCAGCAGAGAAATCAATACCTTTACAACGAGTGGAAGAGTGGTTAAAAGAACAGCCGGTATATACATTCAATATACCCGTGGGTAAACGTTTTCAACGCAATTCCTATCTTGAGTTTAATATTGACGATGAGTGGCAAGCGGACCTAGTTGATTTACAAAGTCTCCAAAAGAATAATGACGGCTACAGGTATATTTTAACAGTGATTGATCTATTTAGTCGCTATGCATGGGCAGTGCAGGTTCGCAGTATAACAGATGAACATATTAAAGAGGCATTTAAGAAAATATTTGCAGCTACTCCCCAGCGTAGACCAATATGACTACAAACAGTAAAGGTACAGAGTTTCTAAATAAAACATTTAAAACGTTGCTCAAAAACATAATATTAATTTTTTCACAGCCGAAAAACCCGATATTAAGACAATCCTCGTAGAACGTCTAAATCGTACTCTGAAGCAAAGAATGTGGAAATATTTTACTTCTAAAAAACATATCGTTATATTGATGTATTAGCGAAACTAATTCACGGGTATAATGTTATACCACACGCGACACATAAATTACCACCAGCTCTTGTGAATCAAGACACGTTTCACAAAGTGTGGAATAGAGTGGTGAAGCCGGCTAGTGTTACTGTTACGTTAAAAATATAAACAAGGTGATATTGTGGTAATTACTAAGGAAAAACGACATCTTGCAAAAGACTATAAAGAAAATTGGACTCTGAAAATATTTAAAATAAAACAAATAAAGTATAAGAAAAAAAGTGGTTTATGTATTAGATGATTTAAATGGTGACATAATTAAGGGTGCATTTTACGAAGTGGAAATACAAGCTGTGCCACTGCCCAAAGTTTACGAAATAGATGAAATTTTAGAAGCTAAAGGTAAACGAATACTTGTTCGGTGGCGGGGTTATCCTGTCTAATTTAATTCATATATTCCTATATCCTATTTAACGAACGGTTAGCAATGGAAAGTTTCACCACGTCAACTTGCAGAGTGTGGTTTTTATTTTGTTATATTACCGGATGATGTGCATTTTGTACTTTAGAATTAGGTAATTGGCAATTTTATAATATTTCCTTGAAAGAGCATAAACGGTAGAGTCCATACTGTCCGCTGTTAAGAGGTAATATAGATTGTGTGGTTATAAAATGGAAATAAGACATTTTTCTGTACCTGAAAAAGGATGGTAATAATAATAGAATATTATAAACTAAGGTTATATTTGTGTATATAGCCGAAAAATGAATGATCCTTATTTGCAATATTATTCGCATCAAGCAAGTAGTGGTTATAATATATACAGAGGTGCACCATATCAAGAACGGTACGGTATTGGTATTTTTCTAGGTGGATTATTTCGCACTGTATTTCCATTATTAAAACAAGGTGCAAAAACTGTTACGTGGTGGTATTAATGTAGCCGAAAACGTACTAAATAATAATGGACCCGTTGAAGCAGCATTAAAAGTGCACTGGCAGGAAGCAAAAAGTAATTTAAAAATTAAAGCCCGAAATAAAATAAATCAAGTGTTGCCGGGGATGAAAACGTAAAAATAAGCTAACAGGTGGTGGTGTAAAGAAAAAGATGGCGAGGAGGGGAGACATTTTCAGTTAATTATGGAGCAGCCTACTAGTTTTTACCTCACACTACCCAGAAACAGTTCTATGGAATATTTCCCGCAAAATACTCTAGCATGTTATACTACCAAACTATATCAGCCTCTTATGTTGGAGAAAGGTGTGTGGAAAACAGCTGGTGTTGAAGTACATTATACAGGGTCATTTCAAAATGTTTCCAAATATACTAATAATATTTATTACAGGGGCTCGGATAAAGAAAACTGGAACGTAACTAAAGTACTGCCCGGACATTATTATCACATTGATGATATTCTATCTCAAATTAACTATAAAAGCGATAAATTAAATTTTAGCCAAAATACTAGGTTTTGATCATATATAGCAAGACAATATTACACTTGTTCATCATGCACATTATCCATCCGATTTTCAGAAATCGCTACCTGTACACATGTATATCTATAGCGATATTGTAGAACCTCATCTGGTAGGTGATACTGTTGCGTATTATAAATACAAATATTAAAGAGTATGGTGCTAGTAATGTGCATATCTATGAAAATCCTCGTTATGTCCTCGTGCAACGCAAACAGTTTGATCAAATTATTAATGATTTAAGAGATAGCACGGGTAATCCACTTCCTTTCCAGTATGGCAGTGCATGTGTGAAACTACATTTTCGTAATATGGTATTATAAAAATAAACTAATCTCGGTATTAATAGCAGTAGAAACCAATGTGAGTGTACGAAATCAAAATTAGTTCTATTTGCGGGTCTGCCCGCTCAAATGAGTATTATTGGTAATAAAACAGTATCGTATAAACCGGTAGCGTCAATATCTGATAATGCACCCATAGTTTGTAGTCCCCGGCCACGGTGATGATTATATTGATTTACCACATACAATGCTACATATTAAGGCTAAAATTACTAAACCTGATGGTTCTGATTTAACATCTGCCGATAAGAAAATTGGTCCTGTAAATGATTTTCTCAGTTCAATGTTCAGCGAAGTACAAATATATCTGAATAATCAACTAATTTCCTTTTCCTCGCATACATACCCATTTCGATCGTATGTTGTAAAACTACTGAATTATAATGCCAATGGAAAAACAACTCATATCCAGACGGCAATGTGGTTTAAAGATACTGCCGGTCATATGGACAGTGTGGCTGATAATAATAATCAGGGTTTTTAAACAACGCTTACTTCTCACAGCGCTAACTCAGCCCTTTGAATTACTGGGCTATATTCATGGTGATATTTTCAATCAGGAGAAATTTCTATCAAGTGGTGTACATTTGCGTATTAAGCTGATTCCAGCCAAACCCGTATTTTGTCTAATAGGCGAGACTGGAGCTGAGGGGAAAGTTATAATTACAGATGCAATACTGTTTGTGAAAAAGGTAGATGTGTCACCCTCGGTGAAAATAGCACAAAATAAAGTATTACAAAATCCTAAATTTAGAGTAAAATACCCGATAACAAAGGTGCAGGTGAAGACAGAGACTTTACCGCTGGGCATTATGGACACCACTCTTCCAGATTTGTTTTCAGGCATAGTGCCTAAACGTATTATTATTGGGTTTGTTACTAATACAGCTTTCAACGGTACTTATAAGACAAATCCTTTTAATTCTAAGCATTTCAGTATGTCATTCTTTACATTGTATGTTGACGGAACTTCTGTTTCATCTAGACCACTACAACCAGATTTTGATAATAAGTTATATACACAAGCATATTCTACGATATTTACAGGTTCTGGTATTTATTATTCTAATCAAGCTAACGATATTTCACTTGCCGAATATCCTAATGGTTATTCTCTACTGGTGTTTGATTTAACTCCCGATTCTAGTGCTAGTGCAGCATTTCATACTAGCCCCCAACACCACGGAAGTGTACGATTAGAGGTTCATTTTAAGCAAGTACTGACATCTCCTGTAGCAGCTCTTATTTTTGGTGAATCCTCCTCAGACTAGAAATTAATTTCCAGATAAAAATATATATTAATTAATAATGTTAAATACCCTTCAACTTTATGAGACATTACAACAGAATTTGCCTAGAAATCATTTTATGGGTGTATATGCTGCAGATCAACTACCTTCGTTTATTCATACATTTCCTGCAGCCATTATTATAAATACTGATCCTAGTAATAAGCTCGGTGAACATTGGGTTCCTGTTTATATTTCTAACTCAAGGCACG
>JAGDQP010022650.1:3441-16072 GCA_022664845.1 Lepisma saccharinum
TAACACAAACAAAGAAGTTATTCTTTAACTTGGCTTCTAAATAACACAATCACAGAGGTGTCTAGGAATCAAAAAAGTCTATGCACAGTGGGTGCCAAACAAATTCTCTTCTGTTCCAAATGCGGTTCTAATTCAAATCACATCACTTGTAAAGCATTGAATCCATGAACAGGAAAACAGCTGCCATACTTAAATCCAGTGTTACATATATCTGATTATAACCTTGTTGGCCACGCATGAAAGATTTGTAACATAAAAGGAATTCAAGATAAACATGACGCATTCCTTCAAAAGTGAACAGCGAAAGGTGCTGCAGGATTGGTACAAATGATTTCAAAGGAATGATATTACTAAGAAAAGTGGCAAGCAAATACAAAATACAAAATCAAATCTGAACAATCCTCATAGACATAACTTGTTTCCTTTCGCCGGATCCTAGAGAAGTATTGCACTTAACCTTCTACAATATTTTATTTCTTTTTACATACTGTATATGTATAAAAATGTTTCCTGGGATACTTCACACCTTACACAATGTCATTGTTACTTTTCTTTCTTGTCTTCATTCATGCATAGCGTACTCAAGGGAATATTTAAATTGACTATTGTCTTACAAATAGCAACGAACAATCTGCTATTCACGCGCTTTGGGCCATTCTCAATATCTGATAGCCGCCCACCACACAGACTGTAATAATACGAATGCCGTCAGGTATTATTTCAAATTATTTTCAATGTTACTATACTGGAATAATAAAAATAGGAAATGCACCCAGACACAGTAGATTGCGATGCTCATACATAGTATGGTTAGACATGATGATTGGTGTTCTTCCCGGAGATTTGAAGGTCTCTGGGCAAGATGAACGATGGTTATTAGCCATTACTTTCCATGGGATAGAAATGACGTCCGAAAGATTCTGATTAGAGTGGATTCTGAACTACTACTTTCAATGCCCTCACTGGAAATAGAACCCAGGACCCCTTGATTGCAATGCACCCAGCGAACCCATTCATCCACTGGGGACAATAACGCGCAGAATCTGGGATAAAAGGGACGCTACAACTTACGGAAATTGGAATGGGCTCAATGCCCACAAATGCTGTCATTCTTTAAGGACACGCAGCTATGGCCTAACCCTGTCACAAGTCTGAAGAATGAAAACCCTCGGCGAGCACCGTTCCGGGGAAAGGAATGGGGAAGACAAAGGCCAAGGTCTTGGTTCATTTACCGGTGGCAGAACTCAAACTCACGAGCCTTCCCAGTATCCAATTCGAAGTCTACAATATTAACCATTGGACCACGAGGGCTGGATGCCATACCATTCATTTACATAAATGATATATCCCTTTATTCCACATTTGGAAAAGATTAAGTTCAGATCATGACCCAACAGACGCTTTCAAAGAGGTGTGACTTGTTATTTCCCTTGTAATTAATAATTCTAGAGATAATGCAAAAAGTGCTCTGAAGAATGGTTACCATTGTTGAAACAAAAGAAAACCGAATGTTGTTAAATATTGTTGCGGAACTATTAATCCGAAAACTGGTATATTAGCCCAACACACTTAGCAACGCTTCTCGACTTGTCGCATGTGCCAGAAATATCGTCCATTAACCTTAGTAATGTTCCCTATGCGCAGTAGTGAATTGAATTTGTTTATAGCCTTTAGGTATCTAGGCTCAGACTGGGATAGGGATGGGGACAGTATATGGAAAGGGAATCCGTGCTCCAGCTAGAGCTACAAAGGCTATTTGTAAAGCTTGTCTTGTCCTGTATTTTCATTTTAGAGGTAGAAATATTGTCCACATTTAGAGAGTTTTGGAAGATCTTGTGTTGATGACTGACATTTTGAAAGAGATGTCACTGCCCTTCTTGTCTTTGGTAAAGCAATATACTATAATTATGAAAAATGAATGACTGAGTCTGCGATGGTTTTGTGAATAAAACTGGATATGAGTGTAAAGTTGTGATTGAGGAAATCTTTAAGATATTCTGTTGTGAACGAATGAAAACTTCAAAAGCCTGTTAAGAAACTAGATAGTCCAGAGTATCATTAACAACATGGAAAGCAGGCTTCAAAACTGAATATCATCATAGGCAAATGTCAAATCTATTTTCGGTATTTTATCCTACATTCTGGCCTTCTGAAGTGACTATTTAACCTTAGAGAGAATGAGTAAAGTGCTTGTGTATGACACCTGCATCAATGATTTCATGAATTATGTGGAAGACAGGATGTGGAAAACGAGAGTTTGAACTATATTGAAAGAAGTCAAGCAACCATGCTGGGCAGTATCAGATGGACTGACTGCCCCGGAACTGGCTGGAGAGCTATAGTTAGGCTGGAAGCAGGGCAACCACAACGAGGCCTTGCAGAAGCAATTAGAGTGTCGCCTAGTGTCATTTTCTCCCTATAGACAAGGTTTCAACAAATAGAAAATGTTCGGGACAGTCAGGACAGGACCGTCCACGCGTCACAACGGTACGGGATGACGAGTACTTATGTTAGTGCTGGCTAGCGGTACGTCGGAATAGGCATCAAACGGCGATAGACCTCCAACATGCACTGCTCACTGCAACAGGACGCAGATTGTCCACCCCAACTATCCGGAACCGCCTACATGAGACTGGTCTCTATGCACGGATACCGTTAGTGTTTGTCTCATTGAAGGTACAACAATGTAGGGCCCCGTAAAACCTGGACTGAGGAACATTACAAGTGTGAGCCTACCGACTGGAATTCTCCGATGAGACGCGCTTCAGTCTCGAGGCAGACAATGGATAAACATTGATCCGGTGGGAACATGGAACCCGTAATGAACCAACACTTCAGCATATAAGATTCCAATATGGTGGAGGTGGATGTATGGTGTGGGCTGATACTGCCAGTAGGCGACGTAACGACCTGCCTATCATTTGCCATTGTAGTATGATAACCGTACAGTATAAGGATGAGATCCTCAGACTACCATGATAGGAATAAGATTGTCCCCATGACTGTAGAAATTGGTCTTCCTTTCATTTTCATGGACGATAATCCTCGTCCTCACCGACTGCAGCTGGTGGATGCCATGCTTCAGGAGGAAGGTATCGAGCGTATGTGGCCCGCGCTTACCGGACTTCAATTTTATAGAACGTCTGGAATACCCTGAGCCTGGGGAGGTGCACTGGATCCCCAGCAATTTCACAACAGCTGGAAATTGCCTTACTGGAGGAGTGACCAAGAATATCTCAGGTCCTGAGCGACAACCTCAACCTTTCTTGTTTCATGTGTATCAAAACCCTCCTGGGCTCTACTGTACCCATTTTACAGCGTGGGTTCTGATGCATCTGTTACGGGTGAGCTATTAGCTTCTATCTGCAGCAGTGTTCCACTAGCCACTCTCCTTTCTCCTGTTTCTCCCTTGATCCTCTATTTTTATAGCAGTGTAGTTTCGAAGTGGCTATTGCGTTGCCAAATCTCATATCTTCGACGAAAAGACAAAAGTATCTCAGAAATTTATCTCGGCTCTTGGCATAATACGTTATGAAGAATTTGCATAAATATTGCAACAATGTAATGATTCTCTCTTTAGTATGCGATAGAAAGCGAGTTGTTATCCAAAACAAGGAAGGTGTGTGAAAACAGGTTTTTAAGAGGATTGCTCACTTAAAATGAGAGGATTGCTCATGCCTGTCTCTTATCTCAAGTCCTCACAATTTCTGAGAATGGACTATAACAAGCTATGGAGGATGGATTAAATAAACGATTGCACTCCAATATGTATAGCCTGTACCTGTCTAGATTTATGTAGTGAACAGCAGGAGATCACTGTGCTTCCTCTGCTAAAACGAAAATAAAAAGAAAGAACGAAAGGATCCCCAAACAATTCAAATATCAGATATCCGGAAAGCATATTACCTAGTACTTGTTTTAGAAAAGTCGAATAAGCCGGATATCCGTAACGCGAATATTCTCCATACGACATCAACCGAATTTTATCCGTCAACCGATATTATGTAAATCATCCGCTTGCAAAACCTGTTATACGATTTAGCTGTCTTTGCAAGTGAACTGTTTTTAACAGGTTTTCAACGTGCAGCCATTGCAATTTTGACAGGTTTTGCTAGTAGGCGTGACTCTCTCATTGCTTTTTAAGGTTTTAGGTTTTGTTCATGGCTATCTCCAGATCTTGTAGAGGAAACTGAAACATTTCAAACTTGACTTTTCTTTTTCTAAAAATGTCGTTTAACAGGTTTTGCAAGTAAACGACTCATATCAGCTATACGCATATGCTAAATATGCAGGTAGAGTGGCCATTTCCAAATCTCGGATACAGTTTTTTTATAACTGTTTTTACTTCGTAATAATCAAAATAAACGAATTACTAAATAAAAGTGCTTAGCCAAACAACTACCACAGTCTTAACCCTGGAAAACAATCTACAAAAGGTTACTTCCTCAGAAGAAGGACGAAACAACGTACCTGTTAAAAATAGCAAAAGATGAATGGCACATTGCTCAAAAGCACAACTGCCCTTGCTAAAGGATTATGTCTGGCCACCATCATGCATGAATAGACAGCCTGTATTAGGATTTACTTTTATATCCCGATTTAGTCATCCCTATTACACAGAGCTTTACGAACCAAAATAAAACTTTTTCATTCAAAAAGTACGACTGTTCTTTTGTACCGTTTGGGTAACAAGTTTATGACAAATTAACTAACACTGTCTATCAATCAATACCGAAAGCAGAATATTAATTGTATGTATACCACAAAAATCAGACTTGATATCTCAATTTAAATTTCAAATCTGAAATAAATAAATATATCTTTGGGAAGTTAAATGTATTGCAGCGAACTATTTCTATTATTATAACTTGATGAGCAGAGGATCTCCAAAATAATCCATCGCTAATGATTCCTATATCTTCTGTCTCCAACTTCTTGTCACACACACGGATGTACAATAACACAAATTACTTGTTAAAAATAATTACTTGTGCCAACTGAAGCCTGTATGAGAAAAAGCTATATACGGAAGAAATCCCGACAGGGAATATTATCACACGGGACTGGAAATTCTGCCATTCGTTTACTACACGAGAAAAAAAATACTTGAATTTAACTTACGTTTTGATGTTATCTTCAACCGGAAACAGATCATTCGATATCATACTGTACGTGCAACAGATGTTAACAATGATGTATTTTTTGTATCACGTGATAAAGCGCGCTTGTTGTGAACACACTGTCATGTAACTTAAGGTAAGGCCACATTCACACGGCTATTTTTATATGTACAGTCAATCCTACCAAGGACTTTCATGATACTGTTGTCACAAACTTGAAAATGTAGAATTAAATGTAAAATCTCTCTAAGATATTTAATTTGATACAAAGGTTATCGTGGTAACACCTTATTCTTTCAGTACATATATCTCATGGATGCATATATACGAGAAACAAAACGGGACCGCGGCGGTTCAGTGGTAGAGCGCTCACCACTTGTGCGTGGGGTCCTCGGTTTGATCCCAGCTCGTGCCTTGTGGGCTTTGTGGTGGACAAACACTATGTGTGTGTTTTTTTTTTCGGGATTATTCCGTTTCCTCCCACCGATTTTTCAATCATCATCCATCCGGCCTGAACAAATGTTGCCTAAAGGCTTTAAATAAAATTCAAAATGACAAACAAAATGTATTGTTGAAAATCGATCAGTAAGAAATTGTTGTACTTCGTTTTAAACAAGTGTTACGAAATCTCTAATTGTGCTGTTATTTAATATATAATCAGAAACAACACGAAATTTTGAACAACCTTCACAGGAAACACTTTCAGAACTAATCCATAAATAAACTGTTGATCTATCAATTAGCTCTTGCAACTTCCAAACGGTACGATATATCAGAAAATGTACTTTTGAAAACGTGTTCAAGATTTTGTTGAAATTTTAAAGCCTATGATGACCAACTGGGCGCCCACCTGGAGTTACGAATAATGCAACTTGTGTCGATGAATCATTAGGTCCATCAAACAGGACGGGTGTCACACATTTGACGAAATACATGCAAGATTATCAAGTTTCTCGCACCATTATCTATGAGAATTTCTAAATAGACTAACGGCGTAGGTGTATGAAGAGGAAATCATAATACTTGTAGGTCCGTGGTGACAACGTTGGAAATAGCCTAAAGATATTTAAAACTGTAAAGTTTCCTTCTTCCTTTAATGGAGGTTAGTTACCCTTTCGAGGCACGTACTGCATCTCCTTGATAGTATTTATAGGATTATTACTTTTTTTGTGACAGAAGGGGAAATCAGAAAGTAAGGTTTCCTAATAAATATATCTTATATCTCAGATATTCAGCTGAGATACAGTTCAGACCTTGACTGCTAGGTGGCAACAGTTTCCAGTTCGGTCCCACGTGAATCCTGAATAACACACTTTCTGTTCAAAATGACTACTACACTGTGTAAGTGAACACACGAGGTTGGATCAGATATTTGATATTTCTGGGCAAATGGGACACCTCCAATTTAAATTTACCTCGAACTGCAAGCTGTGACGACTGTACAGCATTTGCGCAAATAGTATGGGGAACTCAGTAGTGGACGCGTGATTGTGACAGATGGTCCTCCTGTAACAGGAGAATTCGCGGGTTAAACGCCGAGTGACATTTACGAAGTTGGATCAACAGTTCAATCTTTCACATGGCACAATCTCGGAGCAACAGGGAGGGAAAGAATTCAAAAGCAATGAAAGAAATAAAAATCAGAAGATATTAGTGCATATTTATGTCAGTTGCTCCCAGATCAACATTCTGGACTATCAGTTGTATAATTGTATTTAGAACATGTACCATGTCATCTACAGACCAGAACTGAAGAAATTAGAATTATCGTACAATTTTTATACGAAAATTGGAATTATCCGAAAATCGTTTAAAATACGCAATAAATGTACCAGATCATGCTTTAGCGCAAGGATAACTAAATAAGCCCTGATGGCGCGTCAGCTAGTACTATAGCACAGGGGTGAGAGAGACGCGAGTTTAGTGACCTAGAGTGTGAGTCAAGTAGGGAGCACGTGCTAAATGTAGCCGATCAGGTGAGACTTATCGCTACTATTGATTTCTACAGTAGTTCACTTGAGTCTGACCTGCTGGATTTTTTTTTTCCCTTGATAAAAAAAAAACTTAATTGCACGATCAATTTCCGTTCAGAGGTGTTCGGCATATATGCGAACTTTCAGATTCGCTAGGTTCGGGTTCCCGGGGCTATACTGTAGTTGACTTTTCTAACTAGGACTTCCCCCACAGTGTAATGTTAATAAATGTTATCAAACTGAGTACCAGAGTGTCTTTGGTATTCCTGGTCACTTTGGGAGAAAAAGGCGGTCGAGTGTAGGACTGACCACCCCACCTCACTTCACTCCATAGGTCGAGAATATGTTGAGCGCTACCACCACAACTCCCATCCACCATCAACGGGGCGTGCAAATCGCACTGCGAAAAGATAATTTACCTTTTTTCTACGTATGAATAAATACTCCCTTTTGCTTATTTTTGCATTTTGGAGATTTGTTGATTCCGACGTCAGCTCAACATCATCTTGCTCATGGGGAAACAACAATCATTTAGTGCGACGCCAGCGCGCTTTTATCGTTTCTTGTTTCGTTTGCTGCCGCGCCACCTACCAGTCAAAGCAGCAATACATTTACATTACACACATGTTTCTGGACTGTAATTTTCCGTCATGCTCATCTCTCTTCAAACGACTTTCGACACTGGAAAGTCATCCGATCGCTGTGGAAATCCGCATATCACAGATATTATCTCAACACGAATCCCTACATCTTTATATCTACTAACATTCTTTCAAGTTCGCAAATCAAAGAGAATATCATATGCCTCTTCCTGTGATTCACACTTTGTATATTACGGTATATCGGCAGGACACGCGGCCAAAACTATCACGCAAGACGGTAGGTATACAGATACAAGGAATAATCTAGCAGTAACTTAACATTTTACGGTAGCCACAGTAAATGTATTAAACAGTGAAGTGTTCAATAATACTTTCACGGATACCCGATTTACAGAGGTCACACACATCTCGTCTTTGGGGGGAAACACATCTTCTGTATGTTGGAGCGCGACCAATATAACCGTAACCATAAAACTCACCCTAACAAATGGAACAGGGATACAATTATATCGCACGCGTTGCATTACTGTGTAGAGAAAACTAGAATAAGCAGTAAATTTCTTTAATCGCTGGCATTTGTATCAGAGGAAGAACACTCTCCCCCAATGGAAATCATTTTTCCTTGACAGTATTGTTACTTTATGATTTAGTATTAAAATTTATGCTGATGAAGGACACGATGTACTTATTAGTAAAGCCTATTCCACTGCATACAGACAGGTGCTAGCTAGCAAACTACGGTATTGCGTTTATTCATAGAAAACCAATGATTTTAACACATACATTATATGAAAACCACATTTGTTCCATGGCATTCGTGACTTCCTAGCACCTGATATAGAAGGTAACACAAGATATTCGATCGTATTTCAATCCTTTTCACATTATTTATGAAGTCAATTATGCACTGAATATTATAGACATTTTATCTTATTATATATCTGCCATAGTATTCCTTCATCGAAAAATGTATTTCTTAAAGTATTCCTGTAATTATTTCTTGTAGAAACCCATCATCATAAACAGCTGATTACAGCTATCTATATTTGTTCACCATTCAAACCATTGACAGATAAATAACAATGAACATTCGCTTGCACTTATTTATGTTTGGTGTTCCCAAATCCTCTCTCTAAAATAATATAATTGTTCTATGCTCACATGTACTCATTCATGTCCCCAACAGATACGTATATAGAAACAATCTTTCATTTTAAACGTCGAGACTAGATAAGCATTACTCTTCTCTCATCGACTAGTTGATAAAGTATTGCAAAGCGAACTCGCCAGAAAGAAGGCAGAAGATATTAGAAGTCAATGTACTATTAAATTCATGGAAAATAGCAGCTGCAATAATTTCTAATCACAAAAAAGTTGTACAAAAGATAATACAAAACTAAACTCAACGCAGAATTGAAACACAATAGTTCTCTTATGCAGGTTGTCATGCACAATGGCTCGGCGTTTCTTTCTTGATTATATCTTTGTTTGTTTCTTTATATCTCATTACTTACTTTCATACATTTTTTAACGCTTTAGAAAGTTGTGATTTATGAATACTATTTGTCTTGTTGGCACAAATCAAGCACTTTCAAATCGAAACTGATTTTCTTAATGTATTTTAATAGAGAGTTCTATATAGTTTAGTAAAGTAAAAATTTTAAAACTAAGTGAGTAGCCGAACTCCCACAAAAATGTGAATAATTTCATTCGCAACAACACGATTTCTCTAGATACATCATTGCTACTTGTTTTGTTACATCACATTGTTAACAATCTCCATGGCAATTTTTCTTCATGATTCGAAAGTGATTTTCAGAAATATTGCGTTTGAACTGTTTCTGCGATAAAATTTAGTGTATCAAAGCAAACCAACAAACTGTGTAAAATGTTAGACGTAATTTCTGTGTGTTACATATGCTTATCGGTAAGATTTGTTATAGTGATGTACATGTTTGCACTGTTCCCCACGGAACATCTACTATCCGTACACTTTTTGATTACTTCTGAGCTCCCACGAGCAGGGTGAAAAAGCAGAACAACTGGCTACATTAGGCCCGGAACGATCAGGTAGTATCGCCGGCAACTTCCAACCGTTCAAGAATTAACATTGATTGTCGCTGTGTTGCGATAAGAGTATACACGCAAGAATGTTGGCTTTCTTACTCTTCCACAATTAATTATTTTCAATATTTGTTATTCTCAAAGCATAGAATAATAGACGTCAGGATCGTTATAGTTGTTGGCAGGACAATGTAAGTACATGAAAAAATTAAGAAAGAGAGTTTGCCCTCTCTTTGTACCTACCTGTTGTGAATAGTGCAAGATTCTAGTGACTAAACATTTTAAATGTATTCTTATTTTACATATATTCTGGACAACATTTACTATACAACAATCATGCTTTCTATGCTTGTGATGTTCCTTGACAATCAAAAGTACCTTGATAAACGTTTTGGAGGAAATAACCTGGTATTCTGTCACAGGTAAGACCTCAACATTTACTGAATTAAAGCTGCAAAAAATCCTCAATCATTCAGATCGGTATGATAAGAACCTGAACTCCACCAGTCTCATCGTAGCAGATAACCAAATTTACATCACACGGGCTGAGATCCAACAAGAGCTTGAAAATAATTGAAAGTAATGAAGGCACTTCTATAAATGAAGATGGAGACATCTGCCGTGGCGATGTTTTCATACTGCTCTTGGAATATGTGAGATAACCACCACCACGGCGGGTGCATAATGTCACAATTAGTTAAGTACGTGTAACGAAATGTCGGTGTGATTCAGCCATAAACAGTAATTTTCTAGATTAAAACCTCGAAATACTGAACTTATTACTTCCACAAGTGAAACAAAATAGATTAAGGCACAAGGATAAATATAGTAATTAAGTTGTTCACTTGATAAAATAAGTAAAAATGTGAGCATTATAGACACATTTTAGAATGTAAGGATGACACACAGGAAAATGGTGTTGCTATTATGCATGGATATAGAAAGAATGTAAGCAAAGAAATACAAGTCCTTACCACAAACTTAAACGAAAAATTTTATGTGCATTGAATGGCTACTTTGCCAAAGTAGCGTGGAACTCAGCCAATAAGCCACACAAAACCAGAAAGAAGAAGTACGACAGCGGAAACTACAAATTCGTTGTTTGTCACACCAATCACTATACACTGACATATCAGAATTTATGGAATAGAAGGTGGCTGCAACCTGATGTGTTACTACTTCCCCGAGCTCGACTGGATAACTCCATGTGTGCAGAAGGCAGTCATCATCTCAGGAAACATATGCTACAGGTAATCATTATTGGCAACACGGCCAATGAATATAAGCTGAGAATCTTTGAGAAAGGAATGATAGTGGGTCTTCAAGGAAAACGACACTCGATCTCAGAAGTCGTCGGCTATGGAAAGTAGGAGACTCACGAGAGTTGCACTGTTACCACCAGTTACAACAACAACAACAACAACAACAACAACAACAACAACAACAACAAAAACTAAACATTGAAATTTGTCCTTGGTGGGTTGGCGAATAGCGTGGTCCTCCTATGAGCCAATTCCGTTATCAGTCGTTCCAAGCTGATGGCGGGAGGACAAGACTGTAGCCCAGACCACATAGAGCCATGAATCAAGTATGCCAACCATTCTGGTTCAATTCTGGTGTTAAGTGCAGTTTGTGACGTCGTATAGAAAGACGCTATCACTGATACAGAAGTAAGTGTCTCAGGTGCTGGAAAAGCAATCGGGGTGGGAGTTGGAACATTGACCATGACACTCAGAACAGTCATAGCTCGAATAGTGGCGAAGACAAATGGAGGTGTCGAAGAAGCTCGTTCGGGTTTGTCACCTTTATGACTTTAAGGTGGGCTTGTCCGCAGCCGAATCACGTCAAGCCTTTGGGAATAATGCTGTGAATGAACACACCGCCAGGCATTGGTTCCAGAAAACCAGGGAAATTTGTGTCTGTGCGATGAACCCCGCAGTGGACGCCCACAGGCCCTGAAGGTGGCCACAGAGCGGGACAGAAGTCAAACGTGTGGTGTGCTTGCCACACGTTTCCAGGTTTCTGATGAAACAGTCAGACTTCACCTGCACAGCATAGGGAAGGCGTGCAAGTTACGTAACTGGGTACCTCACACACTGTCAGAAGCTAAGGACCGACAAGTAACAGTTTGTTTGTCATTGCTTTCTCGGCACCGTAACGCACCCATATTCAATCTAGTGCTCATCAGTGACGAAAAGTGGGTCCTGTATGAGACTCTCAAGCGTGCCAGACACTGGTTGTCCCCGCGGGAGCCTGTGCCTCACAACACAAGATCACCTCTCCACACACATAAGATAATGCTCTTTATCTAGTGGACTACTTGTCGAGTGGTACACTACGAACTGTTATCACTGCATTAAACAATTGGCTGCGGACCTGTACTCGCAGAAGTTGGAACGAGTGCAACAGGCACTGCAGGGGCAGTCAAGATTGGTGAATCGCAATGGTGTACTCATCCTTACCGACAATGCCAGGCCAAATGTGGCGTGGGTGGCCAGAGATGCAATAAAGCGACTTGCTGGGAGACACTATAACTTCAACCGTACTTCCTGAACGTTGCACCAACAGGCTACCTTTTCCATTACCTGGACAACTACGTTCGTGGGAACTCCTACGCCGTGAGGCAGGCACTCACGGCCTTCTTTGCGTCCAAGAACCCCCAGTTTTACCGCCAGGGTATTGTGCAGCTGCAGAAAGGTTTGCAAAAGGTGCTGGATGCCGAAGGGATTTCTTTAAGGACTAACGGTAAGTGACTGTTTGTAAATCTTTCTGTTTCTATCCAAAAAAAAGCAAGAACATTTTTAGTTACCTTGAATTAACAAAAGCACTGGGTATTTCAGCTCGACAATGCGCCATCTTGAAAGCATTGGAC
>JAGDQP010022650.1:16172-30134 GCA_022664845.1 Lepisma saccharinum
GTTTGCAAAAGGTGCTGGATGCCGAAGGGATTTCTTTAAGGACTAACGGTAAGTGACTGTTTGTAAATCTTTCTGTTTCTATCCAAAAAAAAGCAAGAACATTTTTAGTTACCTTGAATTAACAAAAGCACTGGGTATTTCAGCTCGACAATGCGCCATCTTGAAAGCATTGGACATGGATGGAAGAGCATTTGAGTGACTTCAGCAGCATGGAACTGCTACCCGATTCTTGGATATGTACTTTGTGGAGCACTTGTGAGTCGCTGTGAAAAAGTTCATCCGAGTTGTGGCTGGATGTACTTGCGAATGGCTTCCGTGTACGTGTGGATTCGAACGTCTCGTAGAGTTGGTGCCTTTTTCCAGGCTCGAGGTACCCCAACCCGTTATTACCCGCGTACACCATAAACCTGGCATGGAATAGGTTACTACGTAAGTATACCTGCCATGGTATAGGAAATAGTTTTATAAACAAATAAATGTTTAGAACGTCACGTGGAGTAGATAGATAACATTTTAATTTATATACTGAAGAACGTACAATAATTCATAATTAAACAACTACAACACAACTTTCATTTGAACTTATAACAGAAATATTTCCACAAACATATGCCATAACAAAACATATATGAAGGTTCAATAACTTACGTAAAGAATTACAGACCTAATTTTTTTTTTTTTTTTTTTTGGTTACTGTAGAATTTAGAAAAAATATATTAATAAAAGACTCCAGTTTTTCTTCAGCGCAACAAATTTTATTTAACTTATCCCCATTTGGTACATCAGCGATAGCTACAGACATAGTATACAAATTGAGAGACATATGCATAAGTTTGGATAACAACAACATGAGAACATATTCTTCCCCTTTTAAAGATCTTTGTCTGGTAATCCAGCCCGGCTGGGGTACAGTTGCACAAATATTTTATGTTCTTCAGCTCAACAGTAGTGAAATAATAGTCCACCATCATCACCCAGAAGCTTTTGTGTCGAAGAGATGGCAGTTGTTGAACAAATTTACTTAGAACAACATATGATTTTTTCATATCGTAATATATCAAACCTGTAAACGAAGCCACTGACAATGGCACTGCATCATAACCATATTTGATAGCTCTATTTAGGTTATACTGCATTGAAATTGAACAGCCTTTGAACAATTACTGATTGTCTGTTTTCATCAGCTGATCGCTATTGTTTCGAAAGTTTCAGTTTTTGGAAATAGTTGATGTTGGCAAGAAGATGAACTTTATAAATTCTTTCCTTGTTTTCGGAAGACACTGAACTTCCTGAATTTGTACATCTCTATATCTTCACAGTTTTTTGAGACACTACTGGAATGGCTAAACCAAAATCATTCGACCAGTAGTGACGGGAATGTGGTAACCGATGATAACCAAACAAATATGTCAGTCCAAAAAATTCAAGTGTTTCAGCTGTTACTGGTTTGATATTTCCTTTATGCTGAATACGATTTGTTTGAATTATTATTATCTGTTGAACAATTATGTAATTCCAAATATCGTGGAAAGTAAAGAAGAAAAAAATTCGCGACCATCTGCACTTGAAACAATATTTACTCTGGAGTTCCGCATTGATCAGCAAGAACTATCTCCTTTCACAGGCACGGCCAGAAGCATAGTTTATATCTCTTCACGACGAACAAAACTCGTTGCCACTATCTAAAATAAAGAAATAGAAACAACTGTTTACCAATTACTTAGCTGAAGGGAATGCATTTTGAAAAGATAATAAAGATACCATGATTTGAAATTTATACGAAAAACTAGCAGCACAAACTTTACTAAGGAAACCAAAACACACACGGTTAGCAATTGAAATACTTAATTGTTGTAGTTGTATATCAATGATCTTTACTAAACTCAATCTTTAAAAAATTTCAAACACATGAAACTATAAGAATCAGATTGCATGGAAAAGTAGCTTACACCGAAAAGATACCGCAGCAACAGTGCAGTTAGTAGTAAGGTGGAGTATATGCAACATACGAGAGGGTACCCAAAAATAACAGGAATGGCAACACTGCACGCCTATGTGTTATAGTTACAGATCGTGTCCCTAGGCGTTGTTAGCCTGAAGTTTCCCACGCAAATCTGACGCGTGATGTCAGTATGTATAAAGTGGTTCGTCCTTGGTGTTATTTTGTGTGTGTTCCCACTCGCAGCGTCCTGTGAACTTGAATGTTTCCACTGGCCTGATGCTTGTTTTGTCTCTGGATCGTATCCATAGCACCAAGACTCACCCCCAGTTGAGATCGCACCAAGGAAGTTTGGGTCATTAAGCAGTTCATGCTTCAAGTCGCATTTGTGTTTCTACTCCTGGGTTAAAACACGATGCACAAAGTTTGCGGATAACAGTCTTATTCCCAAATCATTTGATAATATTCGCTGGCAGGTACCACGACATTCGTTCTTTCTTCTTCAGGAATTTTTGTGAATGATCTTGCGATGATTTACATTAATGACCTGTAGCACTTTTGCTGTTTTCCTGATCTGTACTCGTCCAACGAGGGACAGGCTGTAGGAGGTCTTCATTTGACATGTCGCCTTTTTGAAGCGGGAAAACCACTCGTAATCTTGTAATTTTTGCGATGCACAATCCTTAAAGGCTCGCCGAAGCATATCAACGGTTTCAGCTTAAGTTTTCCCCAAGGAATCTTTGTTCCTTATGGTCGCACATTACAAAAATCGCAGAATGCTGCGAGTAGGAACACACAGAAAAAAAAGCAACATCAAGGACAAACTACTCCATACCGACTGACGTCAGTCGGCAGACTGGCGTGGGAAATCCCAAGCTAACAACGTTTAGCTGCATGATCTGTAACTACAACACGCACACGTGCAGTGTTGCCATTATTTTTCGGTATCCCCTCGTATAAACTTAGGTAATTTTGTCACAGAACAGAACTGACAAACGTGATTTAGTCACTGTATGCAGAGACCTAATTAAGCCCGTAGCTAAATGGGCATATGAAAATGGTATTATATAAAAAAAAAAATGCTTTTATATAAATAGGAACTTTCGTGACCTGGGTCCCCCTTAAGTTATTTCTGCCTCCACCCACCCACCCCTTAATGCTATGATGGCCACTTCGAAATTGTTTCACTGCTCCTACCTGAACTCGAGTAGTAAGACAACAGTTTCATGAAGAGTGACTCATATAAATTGAGATTTGTTAACATAAAAAGAACTAAGAATTTGTAATGAAGAAAGTAGGAAAACTTGAAGTTGAAAATGAAACTAAAAACGTGAAAATGTATTCGTACCTCAGAGCCAACAGTAAGATATGCAACACTATTATTCTCATAGGATCTAACATCACAGACTTAAAAACTCATGAAATACACAATACGAAACAAAAACCCTTAATATTTTTCCAGTTTTTAGAACAACAGAAGCTATTTTTGGCCTACTAAGCCACGCCTCACTCCTCCTCCTTTCACTGTTCCCTTTTGGTACCTCTGAAACTGTAAAAGTGACTTCTAAACAAGGACATACGTTATCATCTGAGGTTTATAAATTTGACGACATAAATCATACTGTAAGAAATGAACGTATCTATTTAAAAAAATCAAGCAGAAAATACAGTATTTTCCTACCTGTGAATTCTAGACAAACGAAGTTCTTATCACCTGAATTCCCTTACGCGGTACTTTACTAGCTATTGCATTTGTCTTAGTGTTCGGCCTGCCTCACTGTATTACCGTCTGCTCTCCTAACATAGTAACAGCATTATGCTATATTAACAACAAACAAACACCAGTAAAAAAATATGTCAAATATAAAAAAGTATGGACAAAATGGCATCCGAATGTGTTTGTAAATTATTTACAAGTAGAACATTCATATATCCAACATTCCAAATCATTATCGTCAAACATCTATCTGAAGTAATACGTCTGAAGATTATGAAATATACTTTAAATTATATGCAAAAATGAAAATGATTCATTTGCCGGTATGTATTCCATTATTTGCAACACCATACAGAAATTCCTGTATACCTTTAAGTGCCTTAATTGTATGATAAACACAAGTTCTTGAGTCTTTTCTGTATGTTTGTAAACACTCCTCTCCTTTGTATATTGTTGGACCAATGCATCTTGCAGAAGCACTGTTGAAATTGTTGGTCTGTCTTGCTGAACTGAATTAATGATTCACCTAATCGAAGGATGGACACTCCGACCAATGCTTGAACTTTTGGTTCATGATTCGCCTACGTTGTTTGTTCTCGTATTTTTCTTTACGGTTTAGCTGTGAACATTCCATACATCTGGAGAAAAAAGAGAGAGGGTATATTTAGAAAACGAATATTGGTGCTTGACCCTTGAGCTCGAATATGCCTGCACGTACCAGCGACGTTAAGTGCTATCAAAGTAGTCCACGAGCTCTAACGCTTGTTCAATTGCCTCTTCCCTAAGTATTTACATCCCCCGATGTTCATCTGTTATGGGTTCATCTTTTCAGTTTTCCACAAAACAGTAGAAAATGCTTATTGATCTTGTAAACTACCATGAGTCCAAGTTCTTGAATCACCTCCACGTCTGTCTTGACTCCTTTTAATGGACATTTTTTCTAAAATAAACCCTTAATGAGCATTAGTTTCCCGCAGATATGAGAAAATTACCTTCTCAAAAAGGTTAATAAACTTGTGTTTAGGATACAACCACGATACTAAAGTTTCTGAATGAATTTGCTAATTATCTAATACATACTAGGAAATGAACTGTAATATGCACATTCATTCAACTGTTGTCTGTCTTTGAATACAGTGACACAATCATCTACTTACTGTCAATTCTTCTATTCTGTAACAAAATTACCTATTTGTTCATATTTTGGTTACAAAATTACTACAACAAAATTCCCGGTAACAGAAGTACTACCGGCCGTTACATATATGCATATTTCAAATGCATTTGTCATTTCGTGCTTTTTTTACTTTTTCCAAACATACAATTGATTACTTTTCCAAGCTATTAGAAAAGGCTACAAGCCCTACATGACATAATGACTTTCGTATACACATTCCACAAAAGATGTGAAACTGAAGCATAAAATTTTTGATTGATTGTTATGAAAGAAAAAAACAATCCTTTTTCTATGAACATACCGTATCTGTCTACAGGTCGGGTTTTCTACGCACCATCAAAATGCTAATTCAACAAAGCTTACTTCTTACATTAGGCATGTACACCTACGACTCTGAAGAAAGCCAGCGAAAATCAGCAGCACCTTACCTTTAAAATGCAATCGAAGTTTGACAACGACGGCACTAATTCAAGTTGTCAATCTCTGCCGGTAACATAGGAAAACAAGACCTCACATGGACATCCCAAGTACAGGACTTCAGCCATCTGCCGGTGATGCTTCACACTATAATGAATAGAGACCAGCACGTACTAGCGTCAGTAAATGAATGTTCACGTGTAGGCAGCCAGCGTTGGAAACTAATGTATCATCAGGGCATAAGGGATATCGCAGTTAATCAATACATTGTATACCAGTGGTTCTCAACTATTGTGCCGCGAGATTTGTTAGAATATGCCGAAAAACTTCTGAGACTTCCTTTTGCTGGTAAAAGCAATTCAAATAATTTCACTCACTACTTATTTTGAAAAAGAAACAAGAAAAGAAATCCATGAGCTTAAACATATTTATTTTACAAGGAAATTATTGGTTTGTTAACGCTTTACAATAAAAGATTTTTTAAGAAGAATCTTTAGCTTGTCGTTTCGTACACAAAACTTCAATTCGTGGTGGAATTGAAGACAAAGACACACGCCCTTCTTGCTCAACTGACAGATGTCTCTCCCATTCTTTTTTTTTCATATTTGTTAGTGTTGAAAATCCCAGCTCGCACCTAAGCGTGCGGGCGCGAACAAAACGAAATTGAGAACCGCTGTTGTATACTTATTAAAATAACTACAAAAAGAATGAAGTATTTAATTAAAAGGGAACAATATTTTTCTATTAAAAAATATTTGCTCGTACTTAAAAGGATCATAACTGTGAAAAGTAACTAACTAACTAACTGGCAAACTATCAAGAGAATGCATATAGTAACTCAGCTTTTAAATTATTCTATTGGTTGGAAAATATACGAAATAAGAACACAAAGATCTATGTACACATAACGTGCACCTTTGCCTTCATGAATTGCGATGGAAGTTCTTGAAGGTCCCAATATGATATCATGACCTCTTGCCTCCACAACCACTCTGTAAATTCTGAGTATGCGCAGTAACAGTTTTTGCAAGGTGTGTGGTGTTTTCATCCAGCAATCTTGCAGAGCTTCGCAACAATCCTCACTCATTCTTGTCATCCCCCAAGGTATTTCAATGAGTGATAGGCAATTAGGCAGGGGACTTGTTGGGGGTGGGGGGGAGTTTGAACGCTCATTATTTCGTAGATACTTGAGACATAGTCTGTAAATGTGCTTAGGATCGTTGTCCTTCAGAAATATGAAATTAAAACCCAGAATGCTCATCCCTGAAGGTTACTTCATTCTCTAATCCAGTTTGTCCGTTATTCATACCGGATTTCCACCGGAACACCCTCAGACCATCCTATGTCTTCCTTATGCTTTCTTTACTCGGGGAAGTAACGTTCCCCATGACGACGTCGAGCAAACTGCCCGCGCTGTGTAGCAGTTTAAACAAAGATTCGACTCTCTACACCACCTGTTCCCACTGTTTCGTAGTAAAACTTCGTGCTCCTTTGCCTATGTGAGCCTCTTTGCTAAGTTTGACTTGTACAGCAGATGTTATCACAAAGCGACCCTTCCTCCGATCTCATTTTATAATTGCCTTGCAAATCGTCACTGGGAAAACAAAGCGACGTATCTCAGCTCTGCAGTAACATTTAAATTTTGTCTATCTCAGAAACTATTGGTCACAGAGATATGACACTAAGCCACGTTACAGATCTTATGAAAAACACAGACGAGCAATGTTTCAATTTTGCATTATTATTATTATTATTTTTAAATACGCCATGTTTGCTTTCCTAGCTACGAATTGTCCAAACTGACATAAGGCGCGATATTGATTTGCGAAATTCTGCGGCTACTTCGGGTGCAGTGCAGTAATGCCTGTTGCACTTACCTGTCGTTACAGTGAAATTACCGTTACGTTGGAACGTTACTTTGGATCGAACTGACCTATCCCTCGTTGTATTTTGAGTATTTGTCCCGAGTTCCCATGCTTTTACTCACTACCCACATTTTTTCTTAGTCATGATTGAACGTTAATCTCTGTTCACGCACAATACTTCAGAAACACACAGCCCCAATACATACGAGTATACAGTTTCCGCTGGACGAATACAGCGCAGTCTTTTGTTAACACCCACTAGATGGCCTTACAGAACGTATTGCAAACAGCTATAACCTGTACTGCGCTGCTAATGTGAGAAAGAGGTGGCGTAGTGGATGTCTGCTGCGTAGTTCATACATGCGAGCGTGTGACACATGGTCAGAACAGCAATTTTTCTAAGTTGATTCATGTTGTATTGGATAGTTCATTGTTGAATAGTGCTCGTCTGTTGGCCCGTTAATATCAACGTTTCGCTCCCCTTTTACAGTTTTTACAGTGGTTCGTTTTTCGCCCATTCTCATGCAAGTCTTCGCAAACTTTAATTATGGCGGCCATCTTCTCTCAGTGCCAGGCATTTTTACTATACTTTAGCACTTAATATTTAAGGATAATATTAAGTTACTGTCGTGATTTTTGCGGCAAATAGAAGTCTGGTCTTACTATAAAATTTTATTAACTTTTTGAACAGGTTTTAAAGAGATATTTTGTAATTTGCTTCTAAAATATATATGTTATTTTGGAAATAGTGTAAAAACTACATTTTTGTATACTTCACTAAATTATAGGCAATTTCACGCAAATGAAGGCATTTTTTGTGTTAGATGTATGAATACATTCTTACCTAATATCCTTAAATGATAATAATGAATAGACTTCAATTATCAATAGTTGCTACTTGTATGAAACACCTCAAAACATGGTGGCGGACACAAAACCAACCTTTCATTCTGACATTCATATTTGTATCCTCCCTAATTTCTTCAGAGGAATGACAAAAGAGAAAGTGTATTTGGGGAACATCTGTTGATGTGAATATGAACTACGTGGCCAAAAAGATTTCGATAACAATCAGAAAAGTATCTCTACGTATTACTGCACAAAAGAAATATAAGAAACGTGACAATGTAATACTATGGCGCTTGCAAATTTCGAGGCAGCCACGTAGTCAGTAACAATATGGCCGTGGTACCAAAAGTGTTAACCAGGTTCGATAAATCCTTCGTTTCACCCATGGCGCTCAGGATTTTACCACCTACTGAAACAATGAGTTCAGGTCTATGTCACGTACGTCGGTGAACAGTGCATCTCTCTCGAAACTCGCGTGATTAACGGGTGGCGTTGACTTTTCATAGAGACGGTCCAAATTCAGTGATTACTCGGTGTATATCAACAGTGCACAAATAACTCACTTGGCAAGCATTGCAAAACAAAGACATCATTAGAAGACTATAATTTACGTCATATTATAACAAAGTAACAAACAATTTACTCACCCTGTTTTTGTTCCTCCAAGGTTGCTTTCATACACAAAATTTCAAGGACAAAACAGCACAAAAACAATGAATGTTAAAAGCTCACAGAAAATATTCACCGAATCAAGAAAAAAAATGCTACCATGGAGATTGTTAACAATGCTATACACGTAACAAGTGCAATGATGTATATAAACTAATCGCATCGTTATTAATGGTATTTTCGACATATACACACAAAACAGGGGTTATTCTTCAAGGCAGACGATCATTAAACTAAAAATATGGAGCGTTCCAATATTTAGCAAACGAACACATGCCTGAAAAAATATATTTAACGACACATACACATATTGAATTTATATAAGAGATTTCCAAAATTTTGTCGAACAAATGCATACATATTTAAAATTCACAACGCCAAAAGAGCATAGCAAAATTTGCCAAACATCACACACACACGCAGAATTAGTTGGTAACTCAAATTAAATATTTACAAAATTCAGAAAAGAATTTCCTAAATTTTGCCAAACAAACAGGCCTATTTTTTAGAATTGAGAAAAAAAATGCCGAATATACAAGCTAACTGTTCGCAACAATAATACATTTATTGAGGTCAGGAACTAAGTTTTCGAGATCTGTCAGGCAAACAAACACACAGGTAACAAATATATTTATTAAATTCAAAGACGCACTTTTTGATTCCCAACAACAAACACATGCACTAACCACTATTTGGCATCTGCTAATCCGTGTCAGCGAAGGCGACTTCAACTGAATTCAATTCATCATATCTTTTAACCGAATTCAGAAAATAACATTCCAAAACTTCCGAACGAAAACATACACTCCATCGCACTTCCTGAATTCAAACTTTCTCCATGAAATACCAGAGAGAGAACTATATTTCGTAAATGGAAAAAAAAAAGTCCCTTTTTTGGGTAAATAAACATGTACATGAAACTACATTTTTCTTGTTATTAACGTTGTAACCGAGCTGATGATGAGCTTCTAACAGCTTTTGGTGGGCTCTGAACCATTCCGTTTAGTGGACCCGGGCGGGACCACGAGCACAGTAAGCCACCGTGTTAAACTATCAGCCAACCGTGAATCACACAAAACAACTAAGACACAAATATATTTATTAATTCAGAAACATTTTTTTAAAAAAAATACGAATACATTTGATTTACGTAGAAAAAAAACAAACTTTATTTTAAAACTATGGACTTCGGTGAGTCTCGATAGTACAAATGCAACAATACTAAATTTCACAAATATCTATGCCACAGGCAGGAAACACATTTTGAATTCTAAAAAAAAAAATAAGTTTTCTGTGAGTTCCAGAATAAATGCATGCGTGCAGGATTATTTTTGGAAGCACAAACATTTACTGAATAGCAACGAACTTTTCAAACTTGCCAAACGGACATTCTTGTGGACCAACTAAATTTTTCAACTTTTACGAATTAGTACATACACGCAAAATTATTTGTAAACACACAAAAACGTACCAGAATTATCTGGCTACATGTTAATTTAAATGTATTCAATACCGATCGTTTCGAAAAATTCATTTTGGGTGTTTCTTCAGAAGATAACAAATCTGTACTCACCGATCCGGAGAGAAGACAGTATGCTATAACTCCCAGCGACCACCAATCCACAGAATGAGTATAAGGTTCCATACTTAAAATTTCTGGAGCTGAAATAAAAAAAGAATACAGGTAGTTTGAAGTCAAAACTGAAATTATATAAGCAATTCAGGAGCTAGGTATAAGAAGGGCGAATAGCAAAACGTGTAGTTCATGAAAAATTGATTGCTTCGAAGCGTCATTGCTTGGGTCATCATCATGAAGATGATGATGATTTTAAATGATAAGAAACCTTTACATATATTTATGTGTAAGATATGTTATATAGTCCGCAAGAACAATTATAACAATTAAGAATGGAACCCTGAACGAATACATGGACAATGGGTTTGAGCACACACACACACGATTATTACAACGCGGATTTAAAAAATGCGAGGTAAATAAACTTGAATCACTGTCAAAAGATACTAGCGAGTACGTTCACGGTTGCTAGGACTTAAATTATATAATTAAAGGATAAAATCCGTATAGTTAACTATTGTATGAAGACAATTATTAATATATTCGATTGATATTGAAATTGTTCTATTAATGTATAACAACAAATTAGAATGTAAAAGATTTATAATTGAAGTTATTAAGCTTGCATTATATAACGAATAAGTGCCATACTCAACACTATGATCCCTTCTCATGCCATGTGGGCTTTGTGGTGGACAAACACCATGTGCGTGGGTTTTCTCGGGGGTGGTCCCGTTTTCTCCCACTTTCTTCATTGCACCAATTCATCCCATCATCATCCATATGGCCTGAGCCATAGTTGCCTAATGGCCTTAAAATAAATTCAAATTCAACACTATGAGAAGAACTCTGTGAGAAGAATATTAATAAATAGTTACTCTTATATTACGAGTGTTATTCACTGGAGCTCTGTTATATCTTCATATAGACTGAATAAGCTCCTGTAAAGGAGAACAAGAATTTGTAGCGTCACTTGGTTGTCATTTTCTAGACTGGGCCATTATAGTAGCCTTTACGGGAAGCTGCTTAAGTGTAGTCATATTCTATTGGAAGGAAGCCTGAACAACATTCTCGAACATCTAAAACGCTTCCTTCTATAAAAGTGACCTTCTCATTTATATCTTACAAGGAAACCTTCCCAACCGTGACAGGAGGATTGCGTTAATTTTACCTGCAATGAAATCAACTACATATGTTTTGTTGCTGACCAGAAAAAAAATAAGCGCTTTGCTTCGAAAAGGAGCTACGGCTACAAACATGAACTGCGCCAAAGCGCGAAAGACTTTTTCTTGCAACAAGGAATTTCACCAGAGTTCTTTTTTTTTTCTCACAAAAATCTTGATAACAATATCAAACAAAAAATAGAAGTATGTAGAACACATTAGTGTTCATTGTTTACGAAAAGAAAAAGCCGAAGATACGGAGTGGATTAATTTTTCAAAATGCTCAAAGTTAGACTACAATATGTAGATTCTATTGTGTACATTAGAAAGTATATGGAATCTTAGGAAACGTGCAATTGTCAATACACGGTACAATAATCTATGTTAAGTGAGTGTTATGTTTCCCTTCGTGAGCCGTTCCAAAATTACAGGTCAAAAACGAAAATTGGGAAAATTCTACCTTTTTTTAATCGAATGTGGCCTCGTTTGAAAACATGTTCTGCATTTCTATGGTCAAGTATATACTCGTGTTATACATACTTCTATTTTTTTTTGTTTGAGATTATTATTTAAAAAAAATGGTAAAAATGCACTCTGGTGAAATTCCTTGTTGCAAGAAACAAATCTTTTTTCCGCTCTGGCGCAGTTCACGTTTATAGTCATAACTCCTATTTTTAGCATGGGCGCAAATTTGTTTTCTGGTCAGCAACAGAACATATGTAGTTGATTTGGAGGGTTTCCTTGTTAGTTTTTTTTTTAATGAATTTAAACATTTTCTTCTACATCTATAAATGAACAATTTAATATATATATATATATATATATATATATATATATATATGCGCTCCAACGTAGCCTAGTCGGTAGCGCGCTCGACTTCAGTGCGAGCGGTCCCGGGTTCGATACCCGGTGGGGGCTCAAAAAAATGTCGGTGCTGACCCAGCATCGTGAGAATTGGGGAGCTGCTGGGAATAAAAGACAGTGGCGATCACAGTGAGAGCTTCGGCTCTCCTCTCCCAACCCGTCTGGTCAGCGTGGGAGCAGTAGACCAATTCCTCCCTTCGGGGAGAGAACTCAGCCACTAGTGGATTGAATATGGCTCTGATTTATATACATAAATTGTTAATAACATGGATTTATTTGCAGTAGTGTTACACGCCCTTCTTCTACCTACCTGCACTAAAACTATTTTCTTGAAAGTTTTGATGCAACCAGAAAAAGTATTGTAGAAAAAGAAAAGAACACTACAGAAGCACAGAAATAAAACTAGATGTTATTTTGTAGATCAATTTATCATTTTCCATTTTGCTCACCCCAATTAAGAGGTCATTTCATGCAAAGAAAAATAAATAAATAAATAAGTGGGTGTGACAAATGAATTGTATACGATCCGTTGCTTTTTTCATAAAATGTATAGCAGTAGCTTCTCGGTCAGATTCTAGACATTTGTCGACGAAGCCACTAGAATGAATCTTCGTAATCTAGAAGCAGTAACTACTGCTACCTCTCCACGCACACGGAACACGACATAAAAACAGTTCTATCAACATTATTATTTGACGACCAGAAAACTTGAAAGGAATAGAAAAGAGTGTTCAAAGAGTTCTTTGAAGTGATGTCCACAAATAAGAACGTATTATTTTAGTTAATTCATGAATTAATAGAAACTTACAAATCTAACATCCGTCAAATTTTCCTTTCAGAAAAGTCTGCTATTGGAACTGAAAAGACTTAATTGCGCAGAATGAATATGTAGCACAAGAATTAACTTTTACACTTATCAACAGTACCCAGTTACATTTTGAATTTCAATGTTACTTTACACACATACGTTGTTTGCATAATCGTTACGTTGTATTCTAATATCATTGACTAGATGTGTCAGTCAGGAATACGTAAAAGTTTCAAGGAAAAGAATAACTTCTTCGATTTACGAGAGCTGGGGTCCGATTAAATATCGACTTGCCAGAACTCAAGGGAAAGATTGCAATTTGTTTGCGAGAAACGGTATTAAATATCGACTTGTTTGACTTTAGCAATGGCGTCACTTTTACCAAACTGAAGATTTTAAGACGAAAACTTGCGACCAGGGAAACTCTTGTCGCAAATTGATCTGTGTTCATTATTTTCAAATATTATAGAAGTGCAAAACAAATAAATTGGAAGAAAGGGATGAACGTACATCTCTCACGAATAAAGACTAAATTAATGCCCTGCAAGTCACAGTACCAGTGCTAAAAACACAATTCTGAGATAATTGTCTATTCGGATATTAATTCAAGTAAGTACTTGTTATGTGTTGATGTTATGTAACTATCTTTATTATTATATGGACTAAATGTTTGTGAGGTGACTTCATGAACTTAATGAATTCACAGGAATGGCTCAGAAGCACGGCCTTTGTGCCTCATCAGAAGTAGAACTGGAGCATTAAATACAAAGATGTAATTTAATAATTCTTTATATCAGTTACATATGTTATATGGTTTTTAGATGTACTTCCCATGTTATCTGCGCTGTTTCGGATGTGTTGTAAAAATCAAGAGGGGGGGTGACATGAGTACAAAAAAAAAACATATTTTAGGCCTTA
>JAGDQP010022651.1:0-17303 GCA_022664845.1 Lepisma saccharinum
GTAATTACGTCTAACCAGAGCTCTTGTTTGACAATTTGAAATCATCATCAAATATACGTTTTCGTTGAACGTCACATTACATGACTCCGGGATTTGTAATATATTTAAGAGTTTATCGTGTTCAATTCACATATGTTCATGCTCAAATACATGAGAATATTTTTGATTTGAATAAAATTGAACATAAAAGGAGCTTTAAATTTGGTAGGTAAAATGTGCCTTCACTACTGGGATATATGAACAAACACAATTATAAGACATATGCATCTACTCTTGTTTAGGCACAACACCAGGCACAGCTTCAGGACCAGAAGGTAGGTTAATTTAAGTGCAGAGTTAGTACCTGCTATCGTTAAAAGTTCAAGTATTCATAAATTGAAAGAATTATGTTATTTAGTGCATATAAGTTATAATTAACGTTTGCAATTATATCATTTCTTAGAAGTTCTAAACTAGTACTACTGTCTGGTTTATGAGAAAACAGTCATTTCTTTCTTCGAAGCACCAGCTAAATGAAAGAAGATTTTCTGTTCAGATATTTGATAGTTGTAAAAATTAAATTCAAGAGTACAATAATTTTCTTGATTCTAATTTAAGGCAGAAATATGTGTAAGATTTAGATAAAGACAGTAACTAACTTCGAAAATATTCATTAAAAGGAAGTGTAAAATAGTTGCATTTCTTTTCTGTAGGCTCAACACCTAGCGGACCTGTAGGTCCAGAAGGTAAGATATCTGTACCATTAAGATGAATCCTACTTTTATTTGGCCATACATATATATTAGATATAAATTGAGTAACATACTTCGAAAATACGTATCATTTCCCTAGCTTTTAATAATACGTTCCGTGGAATAGCTTGAAATGCACTGATCAGGAATTTCGTTGAATCTGTGTTCCCGTTCTGTAATCGTTTCACAAAGCGTTCTAAAATACAATGAGAACTTTTTTACCTGCCCATTTACATTCACTTATCAACTATTTGATTTCAATTGCTGTAGAAATGAAAGCCAATAGAGCTCTTGTTTGACATTTGAAATCATAATCAAATA
Organism: Lepisma saccharinum; assembly: GCA_022664845.1. NCBI lineage: Eukaryota > Metazoa > Arthropoda > Insecta > Zygentoma > Lepismatidae > Lepisma > Lepisma saccharinum. The sequence goes on from JAGDQP010022651.1 coordinate 1,053, forward strand.
TGTTTTATTTGCACCTCGCATTGGCATGATCCGGGGATCTGTGATATATTTAAGAGTTTATCGTTTTCAATTCATATTTGTACACGCTGAAAGATCCAGGACCAGAAGATAATATTATTTAAATCTAGAGATAGTTATCGTTAATTACTCAAATGCTTTAAACTTTTCTTTAAAATGAATCATATTATTTAGTGCATTTTAGGTATACGACTTTTCTGTATGTTTTAATATTTCGCTGAACACCTCGTATACTACTTTTGTTTCATTATCGGGAACAAACGCTTTCTGATATCTTAACACTTGCTAAATGAGGTAAGAATTTTGTTCAGACGTTTGATTATTTTACAAATTAATTCACGTGTATGCTATTGGTCGATTTCACTTGAGGAGTTAAATATGTCGAAGGGTCGCAAAGTTCACCGCACCACCCAAGTTCAATTTTTTGTATACAACTAGTTCTGGCTCATAGAGATTAACACAAAAAATAGCAGCTAGTTTGATGTGCAAGAATTTTGATTAAATGAGCTAAAATTTGACGCGGTATGTCTTTATAGTGGTTGTTTAATGTTCCAGTTTCGCTAAATATCTCGTCGAGAATTACGTTTTTTTAATGTAAAAGACGTAAGTAGCAGACATTAAGGTCTACCCAGTCAAAATGTGTGAGACCATTAGAATATTTTAAACTTAAAAAATATTTCAGAAAAGCTCTTGTACATATTTAGGATGTGAGTCCTGGGACCTACAAAGCCGGAAACCAAGTTAAAGGTGAGCAGTGATAAAATACCAGAAAGGTAAATTATCTCTGTTAATATGTTTTTCAATTAAAAGAGTCAAACTGTCCAAAAAATGGAAAGAACTTTTGGAATGGACTAGTAATGAAGTAGATTTTGGTCTGTTTTTGGAACTCATTGAATCCATTCTTGATTTTTTAATTGAGAACCCTCTTTTCTATTGCTGATTCGGTATTTACGTAAAACATTAATTAGATTACGCCTTGCTCCTTTGTGTAGTGATCTCTTTTTGATTGACGTAGTTGTGTACGAAATTTAAATTTGGGTTTATTTTTAGTAACAGGCCATTCGATAGCTCTGTTGACTTTCTCCATTTTTTTTTCTTTCAAATTTTCAAACAAACATTCTGACCGTGATATTATTTGTTGTTCCGGAACCTTAAATACTTCTGACCAATAAGCTGCTTTTCAGGTTTGTAGCTCCCAGGACTCTCATCGTCAAGTTTTGAGCAGGACATAATCTTTTTTTTATTTTTTGCGTAGTAATAAAATCTTCAAGCTTCAAGAAAACGGAGCTTTCTTTTTAAAATATAAAAGTTGAACCCAACCACTTTTATTTGCTGGTCCATCCTACAGCTCTGTAGGTTTTCAGCAACCTTTGTCTTTTTCAAGATTAAAAAAGAAAAGAACTTACTCTAACCTTGGTATTCAACTATTTCGTAATTTTGACATGCACTGCACGGATAGTCTGGATCAAAATGTTACTACTTTTATAAAGGCTTTGCAGTCCAGACTGGCAGCTTTTTGTGTTGTAATCTCTATGTGGGTATTCTACTTTTTTACAAAATTTGAAATTCGGTTTCTAGGAGATATGAGTTGCCCTTTCCTTGTAAGATTTAAATAAAGACACAAATCCACTTCGAAAATGTTCAATGAGGTGGAAGTGTAAAAGAGCTGCATTTCTACTTCTGGAGACCCAATACCAGAGGACCTCTTGGAGTAATATAACTGTACTAGTAATAAGATTCTTACTTTCATTTGCGTATAGATATATATTAAATTAAAATTGATAGTCACATACTTCGAACATACGTAGCATTTCCCTAGTTCTTCATAAATGTTCCGTGAAAATATCAGTAATGTAGTATCTCTATTTTCGTTGAAACTGCTTTTCTGTTATCTAACTAGATCTTAAAGGGCGATGAATTATACTGAGAACTTATTAAGTACAAATATTCATTTCCGTATCAAGTATTTGATTTCAGCTGCATGCAAAATCAAAATACTGCTCAAATTTAGAAACGTGTTAATTTTAGTTTGCAAATTTCAGAAGGATGAAATTTAAGACTATTTCAGTTCATCTTATCCAAATCCCAGTGCGCCTCTTGCTTCTAACAAGTAAGCTAATATTACTGCCATAAATGTGTAATATTTAGCATCGCTATATTCAAACTCAATGGAGAGGTACAGCTGAAAGATCTTTCATACTTCCTAATTTGTGAACTGGGTACACTTTCTTTCTCGAATGTCGTGAAAGATACTTCACGAAATTAACAGAAAATAATAGTTTCATGTAGTCCACCAATGTTTAGTATATCACAGCAATTTGAAGTTTCTGCTTAAAAAATGTCCCTCCCACATTTCCTCTAAGTATGCTTATTTCAGGTAGGGGCACTATGTTTATACATGTTTAGCTATTTCCAAATGGAACGGAATAAATTGGTGTAGTGTTTGAACAAAAAACAATGTTTCTAAAGTATGGTTAATATAAGGTAAGCTTTCAAATATCAGTAGAATTGTTCGACCGGAAATAACTATGTACATGAATCTGGGTATTTCGTAGTTTGTAATTATGTCTATCCAGAGCTCTTATTTGGCATTTAAAAATCATAAAATATATATTTCCGTTCCTCCCCATTGTGTGATTTTCACTGGTTTTGCGATACATTAAAGAAATCAAATATGATTGATTTGAATAAAATTGAACAAAACTAGAAGTTCATATTTGATAAACAAAATATACCTGCAGCACAAGAATATTTTAATAAACACAGTTATAACACATTGTACCTCCTCTTTGTAAGCATAATACTAAGTACACCTTCGGGACGGGAAGATAAAAAAATAAGAGTAAATTGAGCTGTTACCTCTATTTCCCTGAACATCACATAAAATACTACTTTCTTATTATTGAAAACAAACACTTTCTGATTTTCAAACGCTAGCTAAATGAAGTAAGAGTTTCCGTTGAGAGTCTAGATAATATTTGAAAACCAAATTCAGGAGTGTAATATTTGGGTTAATTCAAGATAGAAATTTGTCTAAGAATAAGATAAATATATTTGTTCTTCTGGATGCACAACTCCCAGCTGACCTCGACGTCCAGAATTTACGGTATCTTCTCTTAAAAAGATTCCTCCTACATTGAATTTTTGCTTCACAACATGGTCATTTTAGACCCAGATATGGTTCAAGGAAGTAATATATTGCATCTAAATTCAGTTTATAATGACTAACTATTTATAGTTTGAACACTGTGTATATTTCTTAGATTGTGTGGTGGCGTGTTTGGTCCCAGGGATTCATTTTGCACCAGCTGCCTTACTATTTGCTTCTAAAGCATGCTATCTTATATATCAATTTTCTAATTTTTCTCCATGAGAATTTTACTGGATCAACATGAACAGTACATGAAGCAACATTTTTTTCACATGTACCGAAGATGGGCATTTTCTTTACATTTTCATATGAAAAATTACGTTGAAGGTTATTCTTATATTCAATTAATTTAGTGATGAAATTAACGTCTTAAATAATTGTTAAATAAGTACTATTCCGGCATTAGCCTGCTATGGCTAGGAAAACTCATAGAAAACCTGTCAGAATGGTCGGCCGCTGGGATTGAACCACGACATTCCGAATGCCAAACGAACGCTCTACAACTGTGTTACAGATCATCATTATAAAACGTTTTAAGTTTCTGTTTAATTCTTGTGTATAGGTGGCCGTAGATAAGTTAGTAGAGTGTTAGTATAGCAATCGGAAGGTCCTGGGGATGATTTCAAAAGGCACGTATCATACTGAGGTTCTTCCAGGGTTTTACTAAATCACCACGGGGAAATTATCTAATGATTAGGCCCTTGCCGACTACTTCCCAAAGACGTTTCCATTATATTGCGGCCTGGGCCTGAGATCCCATAAATAATTCAATTATATTTTGTTTATTTCATTTGTGTAAAATGATATCCTAAAATTAAAACAAAACATTAATTGTCTATGAAAATCTGCTCGCATAACAGACACTTCAGTACGAAAAGTGTCGTAAGAGGGTGGTCAACAGTTTCCTTACCCTGGATTCCAGCTATCGAAGGGGTATTTGCAGGTCACCGACATAAGTCGGTAATCACTTGTTAAGATTAATCAATGCAGAACATCGATGGTGGTCGATAACATAATAGGTATGCCGTCTCATTACTCTTATTTGCAGACTTAACTGTAATGGCTGATAAACATGACTCTTCACAATTTGAATAACCGATCTCATGTTTAGGTTACGGCGAGTGAGCGAAAAGATATCGGTCTTGTCAAATGAGTCCTCTACCTTTCCTGCAATGCTTGGCATAGTGGATAATAAAATTATCCGGTATGTAGTAGCACTAAGCGCTCACGGTTGAGCACGAGGACGGATATCAACCAAGTTAACTTGTATCGTGTCCCAGATTTCCTTACGCTACCACTGCTCGGTGCTATGAATTCAACATCTTTGGTTTTATAGCCATATGAAATCAGAGCATACAAGGCGAATTTTCTTCTAGCAGGATAGCTAGAACAATACATTTTCTGCTTTTAGAAGCAATAGCCTCTGTCTTCATTTACGTACCTCTACAGTTAGCATTGTACAGGTCAGAACTTGAAAAGAATAGCGCTCTAACAATAGATGAGAACGTGAACCAGAGGCAAAGTACAAACACATCCATTAAATGTACCTAACCTTCATTGCAAACATTTGAATTGTCGTTTTCATATGTTTTTTTCATCAGTTAAACTCTTATTGAAATCGAGCATTATTTGTAAGAACAAGAAGATCTGCTTATAACTTAGAATGCGAATGAATATATGCTGAGAATTAGCACTATAATATGGATGAAAGTTAAACTTGTGTTGAACACATCCTTAAAATTGATTCATTTATTTCATAGAGGCATTTATAGCCGTAGTGTTTCATATGTTTGCGTTTAGCGAAGTTGTAGGTAAGGGCGAATGGTTTAGGATTATATTGGAACCTTCACAACAACAACTCCATATTCTTACGAAAGTATGTATATATCCTAATTTTGGATCAAAATGAAAGGAAACAGAAGTTGACAATTTTCGAGACAGTATCCGAAATATAAATTTATTTTGGACATTTCACTTCATCAATGATCTATAATTTGCTACACTGCAGTCCGTGCCTCACATACGAGCATGTAGGGACTAGACATTTGCAGCATAGTAAATCGCTAGGTTTGTTAAAACTTGAATCAAAACTATGGGTCTTCTATTACATACGCTATATAACTCGAGAAGCTACCAAATGAATATTCTACAATGTCATATCCCCGCGATACAACTTACAGAAGTCTTATCAGGTGTTAAATAAACTTGGAAAGGGGATACGGGTGACGAAGTTTAATTTTCAAATACCTCTTGAGTTGCATATAATCACTATTGGATACCAATATTAAATAAACCATTCTAATATGTTATATAAAGACAAATATGCTTCCAGCAACACAGTTCAATGTACGCTTTCTTTATTCCCAAAGAATACTCATCTTTACTACTATAAGAAGATTATGTTTGCTCTAAATCGACTCCTTGTATCTTTGAAACGAAACAACTTCTGCCTATGTGATTTGTTTCTTGCTTTGCTCTACAGAATTTATCTAACAAATTAATGCGCGCATATAATGAATATCGTAAAAGTTTTCGTTGCTGTGAACAATGAAAAAGATGTATGTAATAAATTATAAGAGTCTTCGGGAATCTGCTACAAAAATATTACATTTATCCACTTGGGGACATAACATCTAGTTAATGTTATTTGAAACACCAGTATCAATACTGCAGTACACTACTCATGCGAGATTCAATAAACATTGTTTTATGACTTAGTCTGCTCATTTCTCACACTTGAGTTGGAGGTTATTTGATTACGTTTACGATGCGTTTTCCTGTTGTGCTATCGTTTTCTACAGCGCTTTAATATTTTCCGCTCTACATTCTTCTATGCACCACATCTAATCATCACCTGTCGTCTTTGATCCTGTTGTTTGATTACTCTGCTAATTGAACGGCGGACGCGTTATCTACAATCGTAATTAGCGTTACATCATTATTACACGCTGTACATAAATCAAAAGCGAGCACATAAGTAGATATCATACCATGAAAGAAAAGTCTATTGTCCAGAGCTTAGTTTTTTCCACACATTCCTAATTGAGTCATTATGCCAAATACTTTGCTTTCGAGTCTAATTCAAAACGAAAATTCATATTTCCAAATCAAAATATTAAGAGCCACTTAAACCTTAGTCTTTTCGTGCGGTTAAATTTAGAACTTTCATATATGAAAGACAGAGGAATCAGCAAGGATATAAGCAATACTCAGGCATTCATGTAACAAAATTCAGATAAATTAATACTAAAGATGAAATAGTATTTCTAGAACAATGATGTAACCCCATATTATACAATAGCTTTATGTTGATTATAACAAACGGTTTATTTTCGTTTCATTTTTATACATAGTTCATGGAACGTCACTATATACAACATTCACTACTACAGGGTAGTGCAGAGAATTACCCGAAAGCACAATACCAATAATGTTTCAGTTACTTTGTTTTTGAATCACCTTCTATATATCTAACAGAGCACTAGGCGCATATGATGTCTCATGTGAAATAACAGCTTTGATTATCAACCGTGAGCTCAACGTTTAGTTTAACTTACTTCATTTCCTTTCGTTCAAAATTTTATCAGATGTAAGAAAAATACACGTTCCTGAAAATTTGAAAATTTTAAATTTATCTTTCGTTACTACGTTTCAAAATATTTCATACGCATGAAGAAAGTTACCTAGTTTCTGAAATTGTACAATACTGTGAGTTAGTTTCAAAAGAGTGAAAAAAGTGTGTTTACAAAGTAAACAGCGATGCTACTTACTTATTTACTGTATGGTAAAGTAAAGAACGTTGTACATAAGGGTCTATCCTGAGTAATATCAAGCTAGTTTTCATCACAAACTTCTACTTGTTGAACATCCCTTCTAATATTGTCCTCCCAACACCACCGGTCTTCCCAACGGTATTCTCCCCTCCAGCTTACCAACCAAGTTGGAATATAGTCTTCGTTTTCCCTCATCCAAGCTGCATGAACTGCCCATCTTAATCGTGGCGATTTCATTATTCTAACAATTTCGAGTGAGCCCATGAAGTTCTTCATTATGCAGTATTCTCCATTACCCAGTCATCTCGGCCTGTATATCTTCTCGAGACCTTATTTTCAAAGACACGTAGTTTTTGTTCAACTGCTATGGTCGTATTCTAACTTTCGCAACCGTAAAATGTTACCGGAAGAATAACCGTTATGTATATTTTCGGTTTCAACATTCTTAATATTAATCAATAGATTAAAAGTTTTTTGGACTGAGTGCAAACATACGTTACCCTATGCTAATCATTTTTTTATTTCTTCCGTGACATCGTTTTTGTTTGCTACATATCTACCAAATATTTAAATTTGTTTACTTTATATATGTTCTCATTCTTAATTTTATTTATTTATTTCCTTCATTCCCAGTGTTTCGGGTTCTTATCGTGTATTTCGTTAAGACAGCTATGTTGATTTTAAAAGACAGGGGTGTTCATTTTAATAATATCAAACGATTAATGAAAGTTGTCTTCGTATCTTACAAAATTATTAATAGATCAGAAATACAACTACAGAATTTATGTTAGTCTTCTCAAGGGAATTTGTGCATTTCTAATGAGATATATTGTACACAATAGTTTTAATGTTTGAGAATATATTTTTTTGATACACAAATATTAAAAAAACAGCATGTTTCACAATTACATTATAGCTTGATATATACATTACGTAACATCCTACAGTTAAACTATTGTGCAGCATATGTAGTGACATTCAGAGTAAATCTTTTCAGGCTTCTCCTCATTCTTGCCAGGATATATTATGACTGGCAATAATGAGGAGATACTACTAAGATTTAGGTCGTATTTACAAACTGTCCCATTCCTATGAACTGGATAGCGCTCACTGACTGCAAAGTCTTCTTTGCAAGTGGTAAAGTAACAGTGCGTTTTTCACTTCGACTAAAACACGAAACTAAATTTAATAAAGTAAAATTATGTCATTTATTTTTATGAATTACTGTGTCATTTCCAGTTACATAAGATTTTCGAACAGGAAATAAGATAAATAAGTTATACTTTTTGACAATATAACTGTTAAAGCACTTAAATTCTCAATCATTTTCGTTACAAGATCATGAAGTACGTTCTTGCGTAATTCTGTAATACAGCTTCTGCTTGAGAAAGGCGGTGTAAAGCCCCTTCGTTACCTCTCCATTATAATTCTGCACAGTTTCAAACCCGAAGAAAATCGCCTATCCTTCATTAGTAGTGATTATGTTAGTTAAAGCTACAGGCTAAATATCAAATTGAAATCAATCAACAAATATCTAAACCAAGCACCGAAACAAATGGAAAATCTTATAAGTTAATGAAAACAAAGTGATCTGATTTTCTGATCAAATAGAACAGATCGTTTGTGGCTTCGTTGAAAACGTCGAAAAGGTATAAATGTGAGTAAGTGTTGTTGAGATAACACAAATTGTAAATTTTTATTTTTTTCCTGTTTCATTTTAGGAACACCTACAGGAGTCGAGGGTAAGATAAACATTATTGTAAGCAAAAGTAATCATAAGAAAATATAATGATTTACCACATAGGTAAAGGAATTTATTTCCCATATAGAATCTTAGCAAATAATCCCGAAGACAACATTTTTATCGAAATTGCAGCAAAACATAACGAATACTTCTTCGATCAGTATTATCTTCCATGGATTCCAAAGCTACAAAAAAACTAGTTTTATGCAGGATAAGGCAGATAGGACAGAAAGTCACAAAATATCGTTATTAATAACTTGGATTTGTCTCACATCTGTCTCTCACTTTATAGTTGCAGTTTATTGTCAGCTTGAATATATCATGGGCCTGCAGTGCTGATACAACAAAATTCAATTATCTTAAGATTAGAGGCAGATGCGAAACGAACCCAAGCAAATAATTACTATCTTTTTATGACTTTCCTTGTGTAGCTCACTTTTGCCATGAGCTCAAATCATTTCAACTTTTCTGAAAGGTGTATTTTCAGTTGCATCCTGGTGACCTTAGTATTATGAAGTAGAATGATACGCAAAACACAGTTATAAGATAATTTCATTTTTCATTGGCAGGGTACGTTTAATTTATTTCTACAAAATTCGTGTCCTTTAATCATTCCTTGCATTTTTTCTGAGGTCAAAATAAGCAAGATGAACAATTAAGATATATAAATATTACTATTGTCCAGAAAGTTGTTACATTTTACACTAAAAAGATTTCCAAAATTTTGTGTAAATCGATGTAATGAGTAAGAATGAAGTACGTTGAAATTATGAATCAAAGTTATTTAAAGGATAACTTTAATATGTTAGTCACCTACTTATATATTTTAAGAACTTTCCAATGTAATACGTCTTATAAGTATTATAAAACGGGTTTCTCGAGACATTAGTACGTAAAATGATGGGTGGCCTAGTGCAGTCGATTGATGAAATCACTTATCCCGATCGCGATGACAAGATCTAAAACCACTTTATAATTTCGTAAAAATTACTACAAATAACTTATATATTTCTATGATTGAGAATAAGTAAAGTATTTCATTCATCTTCTAAGTTTAAGTTCAATCGTCTTTTCAGAGACAATCCAAAAAATATTTATATTTTACCGTATTTTAACTTTATGTTACGTCTATTGATTTTAACGGATTTTAGTTCTTAAAAATAGCAAATTACTTAAAGATATTTGTAAAAAAATATTATTTTCTGTGTTAGAGTACTGTAATAGGTAAAGTACATTCTTTAAATGTTGAGTTTTAGTTTGTCTATAAGGAAAATAACAACAACATAGATGAAACTTATTTTAAAAGCACTAAATGCTAAAATATATAATTTCATTATATTTTTGCTATTTTTTATCTAAATTAATATAGTTGCAAATATTTTGCTAGTTCCAAAACATAAATTTGGATATAATATTAAACAAGTTAATACAACTGAATACGCCGTACCTTATTATTAACAGCTTACAATGGTTTACTAATTATGATACAGTTTTGAATTCAACCTTTACATTGTATGTATTACGCTACTAATTACATATTTCATTTGAAATATAATTTGACTGGGCCTAAGATGGCTGAAAGCTGTAAATAAATTGAAATCAAATCATTTAAAAAGTATACATTTTTTGTGAGTTATTCAGCACACATAATTGAATTTCAAGTAAAATTTGTTTCTAATGTTTTATAGAATTGAGGTATTTGAAATAATATAAACATATTCAATATTGCTTGAATTTGTTTTGGATTTTAATATTTAATAAAAATCTTTTAATACTATGCGTTAATGTGTTACATTTCCTAGGATCAACTCCACCTGAAGTTACGCCAACACCAGGTAAGCTTCCATGTGGATAAAACTCTGATATATATTTTTGTTACAACATTAAAAGTCGACATAAAAACTGTAATACATATCTCCGATCCAACAAATATATTAAAGTTAGTAGGTATTTTCCGAGGAAGGTGATCATAATAATCTCTACTATATATAATTTTCTAAGCAACTCTTTGATCTGAATTTCATAAAACTACAGCTTAATAACAGCGTGTTATAGTTTATACAATATTTATAGAAAGAGCATTAATTATAAATCCTTAAACTGATTTTCTGACATTCTTGAAGAAAAATACAACTTAAATTGTTATATTTCGGATATTGAATATGTATTGTAATAGCAAATTGTTTCATATCGATTATTATTTCGTATTTGCAAATACGTATAGAATTTTATTTACAACAATAACACGAACAATAAGTTCGAAATACATATATGCCATAAGATAAGAAACATCAAAATATAATAACTTTGTGTGAAATATGAAAGATAATTTAGTAGATGTAATGTAAGCAAATATAACTTTCAGCAACAGTTACGTTAAAAAAACACTTTGAAGTTGAATATATATTGATTTGTTTTAATAAGTATAATACTTATCATAGCAATTACATTTCCACAATTGCTCAAAATGGCTAATATGATATATTGATATGCCTGTGCTTCTTGGATGTAAAGAAACTGTCCTTGCACCATATATAGTACTTCCAACTTTTGTAGGCAAACTTAAGGAGATTTACCACTTGAAAAGCTGTATTAAGCTTACTACTTGTATTTTACTTAATTATGTAACTCCTTATCTCATTAACATTTTGTGAAGAAAATAACTGTTCGTGTAAGAATCTTATATAAAGACCCGCCATACGCAATTGTAGTGAAATGGAAGGTGTTGAAAAGTCTTGATATTGTTTTTTGAAATGTTATCCATTAGGTTTAGGAACATGCGACGTCATGTTTCATAATCAATATCTTAGTAACAGATAAATGTTGGAAATATGTATTCTTGACATATATTGCTTTCCGCTTGCCCGTGCGATGAGCGATACAACGGACGAAATATATAGCAATGACATCATGTTAACTTTTCACTTACCTTTCTGTATGGGATACTTTATAAAATGTTTCGAAACGACATTGGTATATTATATCTGTGTATAAAGAAAACAATAGTTTGTCGCTTCAGAAAAGTAGAAGATATATACTTGGAATTGGATAAGGTTGCTGCAATTCTGCCGTGGCTTTATGTACAATATTTTAAAGGGGAATGTAAATTTGTGCCCCGTACTTAACTAAACAAGTATAACAAACTTCAAAAACCTTGCCTGCTGTTTCTTACTTTAAGAAAAATTAAAGCTCACTGATTTTGGAAACTACATAGCATTTTCTACATTGTATCTCTTTAAAATATGTATAAACAATCCAACAACGTTAAATTAACTGGTCTCATAATCAGATACCACATCCCCATTCGTGATAGACAGGGGAATGTCCACAAGATATTTTGGTTTCGTAAGTACTCGAGAGTGAATAAAAACACGATTTCAGCCTCGCTGTAAATAGAGAAAAATATTTCTGGAGAGATGTGCCTCCTACGGGTATATAACTCCAAATAATGCCTTTGAACTGTGGAACTGGAAAGAATGGAAAATTAAATTCTCTACAGGAAATGCAATGGGAAGAAGTGATGAAGAGTCTAGGCCAGACTTGAACAGCACTTTGCAGAGAAAGGTAGTTAAAAAGTACATTGTGAGGGCATTGGCTGCCCAGAGTATGCATATTGATTAATACAAGTCAATGTATAGTTGAGTGAAGAGAAAGAAAGAGGATACATCAAATTAAAAATAGCATTACTGACCGATATTTTGATAGAAAAATGATAGTGTCTGATCTGTATTGATGGGGCGAACTAACTGCCTCGAAATACCTTGCGGTTCGGGAGATCATCAATGATGCTGATTGCCGTGTAGGCAAACTACTGAACTCATAAGCAGAAATATTACTATGAAAATCAATGTGTAATTAATTCAAATGGTGCAGTAAATTTCGCGTTGTACCAACCAACATTTCTCGTAAACGATGCCATGCGTAAATTACCATTTTACGGTATAGTTCTAGTAAAGCATGTAGGACACAAGACGACCTTGTTTACAGGTTTTCCTTATTGATTAAATTTAAGTGTCTTATGCAACTAGTTATTGTATAAATTCCAGTAAAGAATCAAGTTTACATGTGGTCTTAGACATGAGAGTATTGTACTTATGAAACCTCTTAAGTTCTTAACCTTAGGCATTTTTTATTATATGAGTAATATAGAGAAAACGCACATTAGACACTTTTCTGAAGTAAAGTTTTATCAACGTTCGTTCTAACAGTGAATTACTCCACAAAATATTATCATAATTGTGTTTTCTTACCTTATTCAGGGTCACCAAGGACTGAAATGACCAGCGAAGGTAAGCTAGATTCGTTTGCAAGAAAATACGTTCCTATTAAGCTAAATGAGTATTGGCAATGTTACCTAAACTCCATCAATAAATTCAAGATCAAATATCTGATAAGTTATATTATAATAGTGCTAAGCAAGGTACCATTATTAAGTCATTTATTTATATTTATATTTTCATAACATTTTCATTTGTTGATATATTTTAATAAACAGTTTGTTTAATAGTAATACAGGAAAACTATTTGAGCAACTAGCAACAAGTATGGTATTGCTTTCCACAAGTGTCTTATTGTAGACAAAATCACATGAAAACACACTTTTCTTAGATTTTTTTGTGTAGTTGCAATTCGCTTTAATATAGTCGCTTCTGTCTTTGTCCTTTTCACGTTTCACGTTATTTCAATGTTTTCACGATCGTTTATATCTAATTCAAGTTGACGCGTCATGGGTAATTTATCTTTGGTTTTTATACTGATACTTTTGCGTATTTTATATTATTAAGAAATACTATAATGTATATACAGTTCCTTTAATAAATCCATCGTGGTACATGAACCATTCATCCAAAGAGTATCAAATTCTAGAAAGTAAAATGGTTTCTTAGGGTAAAAACTTCTTATAATCGACTTTCTTATAACAGAGAATATTTTATTGTCATTTGATGATATTGCTAACCATATTCTCTATAATAACTTTTATAGGACATTATCAATATCCATATTGTAAGAGATTGAATGAATGCAAACCGTAGTTTTCACTTATTACATGTCTTTGTCAAGTTCAATTCCAGTTTTTCTAATTTGAGAACAATATCAAGTATTGTATATACGACACGAATTTTATGAATTCTGAAGAGTAAAAATAGTATAATGCAGTAGTTGGAAGTCTTAAATTGTGATATTAGATTGTTGATCTGTATTATATTTTAGAGTTCTCATCTCTATCAGAAGAAGAGACTAAAGGTAAGTTCTCTTTTACTGCATGTTCAATTTACCTTTGAGAGTTCACACTAGAAGTAGTGTGAACTACTTTCTGTATGAAACCAAATGTTACTCTGCATGGAACTTTATGATTAAACAAGTTTCAAAAGTAAAAGAATATATTCTCACAAATGTATTTAATTTTCCCCAGATGTAATTAGAATCATTGATAACGTAGGGAAATATAATAATTTCTTGAATTCAGAAGATCGTTTACGGATAGTTAAACATTCAGAAATACCCCTTTGATGTAGATACAATTAAAGCATGACTATAAGGCAGTATTTATTAGGCACATATGAAGAAGAGAGTATGTTATATTACTTTATATATATTCATTATTTTAATTACCACTCGGGCTGGGCATAAGCAATAGTGCTCTTACCGCCCATTAGAATTAATTTTATCTTATTAATTACCGATATACCTAAAGTAAAATTTATTGAGAGTTGCCTCTGAAGCTATACACCTTTGGGTTTGAACCAAAGGATTGTAATCATGTCTTAAGTATTCCCATAATGCTTTCTTCCTCAGACACTCCCAAAACTTTTACCGCAATAGTAACTTCACATTAGGCGATCAACCTATATTTCTTTACTATTCAGACGTCAAATTAATTGGCCTAAAACTCTAATTGATAATCAAATATAAATTCTAATAGTGCACAATGAATGTTTCCGTCAAATATATTTTTTTTATTTCGAAACATTAAGTAGACAAGATAATTTTGCAAAGACAAAATATTAATATAGATGTTCTCTTAATATTTTGAATTAATATTGACTTCGGAAACCTTTACTGCAAACTTATTCCTATTTCATTGTAAGCTTTCAATGTTCTTAGTATCAAATATATCACTGTATGCCAAAGAGTTCTCTAACACGTTGTGGTATTAGTGGGGTACATAACTTGTGTACATTTCAGTAATTCTAAACCCAAAGATAAAAGTTGTGTGTGGCACCCTCAGTACACTCCTAAGATTGTGTGAGAGTTTATGAATGTTGATAAAAAGAATTCAGGAGGAGGTTGAAGAATATTGTTTAATAAAATTAACCGCCTAGTTAATCATTTCAGAACGTCAGGAAAGCGCGATGTGCCTTGTATCACAAGAAAACGAATAGCCTTGACCCATCGTGTAGAACGTAATCAGGGTACAGGAGAGTACCAGAGTCCTATATTTGATATTCTGAAGTGAAAACTTACCAATGTGTTCTTTCTATTTATATTCTGTTCTGTAGAAATGTACTTGTCTTGGAACATGTTTATTAAACAACATGCAGATAAGGGTTTAGCAAATTAGATAAATGCAAGCTTTTAGTTATATAAATTAAAATGTATATGGTTCTTTCATTTTAACATGGTTCTAAACAGTTTAAGATGTTTATTAATTTCTACATTTTGTGTACTGATCTTTAGTGCTTTACTGTAGAAACTAATCTTTTTGGTGTAACAAGGAGTAGAAATAAGACCGTTAATTTAGTAGATTGCAATATAAAATGGAATTTTAAAGTTGTTCCATATACTATGTTCTAGAAACACCAACTCCATCGCAACCAGGGGAAGGTAAGTTAAGTAAACTTATACGTTTTAGATTATTTAACACATACAGCATGCTGTTCGCAACGCTTACAAACAATTGAGACTTCTCATAGTTTTTAACTTTCATATTTCTTACCTACGCATTTTTATTACTCAATATGTTAATTCATATTGTTATATTTGATTGCATAATTATAACAAATAACAAATACATTTTCAACCTTGGGATTGACGCAATAAGTACCTTCTATTCAAATGAGTACTAGGAAGCCGAAATTCTCTCATTGTTTGAAGGTACGTCTGTAAAAGCTAGTGGATCATCTCATTCTGAAGAAAAGGGTAAGTAAAACATTGTAGAAGTTTTTATCTTCGCATGACAATTTTCAGTGGCTCTCTACCTACTGTGAACCACAGGTGAAACGTCTAAGTGAGCCATGCCGTCATTTTCTTTAACCTGCAGATTCATTCTTAAGTCTTTAGTAACTGATTTGACCAATTCTATTAAAACATAATCCAGTTATTAATTTGGTAATTATCACTACTCCATGAAAGACTTTCTTAAATTTACTTTCTGCCTCAATGTCCATTATGACCTTTCTACTGCTAGCATATGAGAACAGACTGCGTACAGCTATCTGTGTGTTTGCTGCTTGCACCGAATCAGGTTATAGAAATTTCATTTTTGATGGTATTTTAATTGCTCGAACGCGCAAGTATAATAAATAGGAACAACGTTTTGTTTGAAATTTTGTATCATAATATTT
>JAGDQP010022651.1:17403-30134 GCA_022664845.1 Lepisma saccharinum
CCATATATATATATATATATATATATATATATATATATATATATGGTTACGCATTACAAATTCCTGATTCTAATTTGTTTCTTAAAATATTATTCTCTCTTACATTTTCCGTTTATAACGAGAATATATGGTGTTTACATCTGGCAAGTAATGCTGTCCATAAAACATTTGTGTTCCTAGATAAGTAATTATAAATTCGAAACTTATCAAAGTTACTTTAGTATACGAAACATTATTACTAATATCATCATGTAACAATTTAAACGCCATAATAGTATCATTCAATACAAATGAATTAATTTGAAAATTAAATAAATTGGGGTCAAAATGAACAAATACTGTGCAATAACAAAATAAGAAATATGTATATATAATTTATACATTTTTTACAATTTGTATATTATGCTAATTACGTTCAGTTAGACGAGATATTTTGTCATTAAAGAGTAAATATTTACAATACAGAAATACTATAATCTAATCCTTTACTCAATAATTTATAAAGGTAATGAAAAAGGTGTTCGTTCTAATTAACTGAGGAGTTAAATGTAAACAGTTTCGAAGATACAATTCAAATTAATGTTTCTGGAAATACAGATATTTGTATTAGACTATAGGAAAGTTCTTATAAACAATATATGCTAATAAACTAGTCTCGATGTTAGCACATTAGAAATCTATTATTTTTCAAGTTCATTTTGAAGATATTTTATTTTACTTTAAGCCAACAATAGAATTAAAAAGACATGTACATGTCTTTGTGGTTATTAGAAAACAGTTTTTATCAGTTTTAGACATTCATTATATTTTACACCAGAGTTATTGATTGTATTCTGAAAGTAATGTATGTGTACTCTGGAAGGTAAGATTTTATTTTTCTTAGTACAAGTTTCGAAAACATTTCATTTCTAACAATTCAAGGCACGTCTGCACTACCTCTTTCGGAAACGTCAGAACCAGAGTTAGACGGTAAGTTTAGTTTAATGCCTTAATAATTACGTACATTGGCTATTAGTGTTTTAAGGTGGATCATCATATGGAAGCAACGTTTTGCATATAGTCCCGGCAATCTGAATAAAACTAAATTGTTTACAGTTTAATATTTTCCATTAAAAATTTTTCGCATTTAAACTACTAGCAGCTAGCAAACATTGGATATTGCATTTAAATATGACTGAAAAATTCAGTATTCATAACTAAAACTTTGTTGAAACAATTTTCCAAATTCAAAGTTTTCTATAAACGACTGCATTACAACTGGTATAATTCAACAGTTGTCGACGTTCAAGTTTGGAAATTAATTCTATGGAACTATCTTCGATGATTTTATTCAATAACATCCTCAAAGTAAATTAGCTTTTTCTTCCATATTTTCTTTATTCTCCATAAATGTTCCTTGCGTATTCGAAATAAGAAGTCGAATGTTATCTTCTAAAAAACGTACTAAAACATACTTTAGTCCATTGATGTGGACAATACGTTTTTCGTTAGGTGTTGGTGTCATTGTCATATCTAGATTGGATCGATAGTATGTATTGCACTATGTTCTATGCGTTTTCCTTTAGTTAAATGTTTCTTACATGTAGATAATAAGGTTGTATTGTAATAATTTGTGACATATATTTAATAACCTTTGCGATATTATTTATTAGTTGTCTTTGACGATCTTACGTGCCTCGAGTACTTCAGATTATAAAGGAACAGGTAATACATCTTGCTTAAAGTAAGTTTGTAGGTTTAAGACAATCAGGACCAAAGCTTGACTGACTGTAATAGCAGAATACTAATAAATAATATTATTTTTAAAGATAAGAGACGAAGTAATACGGTTTGACTATTGTAAATTTAATTACATTGTCAGAAACGAAAAACAATATTTGTCTAATACAAAAGCAAGGAATACAAGTGACATTGCTGACTAGCATAAATAAGAGAGAACCTTATATACTCGTATGTAATCCGAAATATATATGGCACAAAATTGCCATTTTTAACAAAGACAACCTGGACGTGAATGCGTGCATGAACAAAACATACAATCTCGTATGATATATAATTCCCAGCCATAGTGATCCTCTATTTGATGAGACCTCTCCGGATGCAAGAAGTTGGTCTACTTCTCTCACGCTGACCAGATGTGTTGGGAGAAGAGAGCTTAAGCTCTCAACTGTGATCGCAACTGCCTTTTATTCACAGCAGCTCCCCAATTGATATCACGATGCTGTGACAACATTGTTTCATATATTTCTTGGGTTATATATGGACGATTGTTTCGAACTTCTTTTTATACGTCAATGTTACTATATTCCTTTGTTTATAGAGCCCTGATTTATATTTCGTGTCTTTAAGTTATATATTTTAAAATTGTCACATTTTACAATGGTAACATTTTGTTATGCTAAGGATCTGAAATTCTTCCTCTTGGAATAATTCCACTGAAGAAAGGTAAGCTAGTTTTTTTTAACTCTATCAGCAGTCTAATCCGATGCATGTTTTGTCCTAATAAATTTGGGTAAGCCTAAGTTCTTGTGAAAATTCGTTGACATTAAATAGCTATTATCTTAGAACATTGTTAGAGACCAAGCTTATACCATTAATTAATATTTTACAACCTATTTTATTCTTTGAATTTAATTGCTTGGAATTATATCATTTTTGTTTTAAATAAAACGGTATCCATTTCAATAAAACGTAATAAGTAATTCCACACACATACGTTTCTTTCAAGACACTTGAGTATGCTATGCACCTGTCAAAATCACTACTATTATCTTCAATACTTAACATTCTTGAATTAGTTTACCATCACTCAATGCCTTGCAAATGCTGCATACGTTAGATCTAGGTATGGCAGCTGAGAATTTCTAATCTATCGGCTGAATCGATATATGTGTTCTGTGAAACTTATTAGAAGGTAGCCAATCCCCGGATTGCTTTATCTTTATAGAGTTTCTTAGCCTGTAATTATTCTGCAGAGACTAACATTTTTTACAATTAGGTGCATAGCTAAAAAAATTAAAACCTATCCTTCAAGTATTTTCACATCACCTTTATGAAGCCATGTCAATAGGACTAAATTGCATTAAAAGCGTATTGGACTATTGCAATCATCTTATATAATTTTCGGCTTACGTACTTAAGAATAACGTATGTTAAAATCTTTTTGTAGCAAAATACACACTGTGCAGATTTGGACATCGGAAATCAGGAATACAACATGACTGTATGTGATTATTCTTTGCTTAACATTAACAATATACCTGTATGTGTGCTTGTGTTAATCAGATCATTGTTTCTTCTTTATTTACTAATCAATTAAACGATCCCGTAGTAGTTGTTTGAAAGTCGCCCCATTTTCATCTTATCGTCACCCGTTTCTTATTATGATTTGCTGTCAGTCAAAAACGCAAATATTTTGTAATTTCGAATCTTGTTTCCTGTTATAGGATACATTATTATAAAGTTTTCGTATCAATTTACTCCATCTACTACGTATTTTGAATAAATTAAATTTTGTTTTAGAAATCGTTTCGTTCATTAAGAAACAAAATGTTTTAATTATTTCCTTAAAGAACACATATTTTGTCAAGATATATCATGATATTTCTTCATTATTCATCAGTTTACCATATATACTCCTTATTTCTGCGCCTGACTTACTCTAAATTGATAAAAATTATTTCAGTTCAAAACCATATGGATTTAGCCTCTAATTATCTCAATTGCTGATATACACACTGAATATGTTATATTTTTTCGTAAATACAGTTACATTTAAATCATATTGACATGAAAATTTATAGCCGTTAATGACTGAATGCACAATCAAAATATTCACTTTCGAACATCGATCTTATAAAAATAATCGATATATCTTTCTGTAAAATAAATCGGCATAATTTATATAGTTCCCAAATAAGAATTGTATAGCTAGAATGTTATTCTTTACCTTGAGCAAACCACATTCCAAACTATGAACAAGTTTGCCGTTCACGCAATTGTTTCTGAAATAGAGTACTTAGTGTATTCTTCCATAACCTGAAGTAGTCCTTATAATTTAAATCATCTTTATATAATGAACCATAACAGTTAAATCTTTTCCTGCACTTGCTTTATTAACATACATATAACATTAAATTGTTCCCTCATATTGATAGTTTGAAGGCTACTCTAAAAAAATAAATAATAACATTTCAATGTCTAATACGTAAAGACGTTTTCACTTTAGTTAACTTAAACCGTATTTTACAATCGTAGTGAAAAACGACAAAATTCGAACATTAGATATAAATACAGATTCAAAAGCTCAGTACGTGGCATAATCCCAAATAGCAAAAAGCACATTGGTTTTCATTTAATTAATCCTTTTAGTATCCTGGACTAGATGTATTTATCTCGTTACGATGTACCATAAATATTAAGTCTCCTAAAAAAAAAAACCTTCTATTTTACACAACGGTATTCACAAATATAAGCTAGAATATCTATACGTTAATTTCGCAAGTTACTCAGTTGCAATATGCATATTTCTGATGGTTTTGCAATTACATTCAAAACTAACACGGAAAGTTCAACATAAGACTGTTTGTAATAGCTTCATATATATGTAATATTGCCATCAATTTCGTTCTATAGCTTCAACATATTCTGCAAAATATTGTTCTAAGCAAATGTTTTTGAAGACCAAAGTGTGTATTCAATTTACAAATAATATTATTTTGAAATAATACAATATAAACATAGATACACATTTTAGGTACATCAATTAAACCGTTTACTTCAGAAACTCTCGATCAGTCATTAGTGGAAGATCATTGATAATGGGTCTCTGAAATATACGATTCAATTAATATGTATAATCTCTTATAGATTTATTAAGTAACAAATTGATAATTTCGATGCAGGATATAAAGAATTACCTAAGCCCTACGAAAACAACAATAACAGCTTTTTCTTATGTATTCTTGATTTTACTTTACCAAAACTATTTTAGCTTAAATTAATGTTTTGATTGTGTTTTGAGTTTTATTTTATGTTTTGTGTATTCTAATTGTTTTTGTCGTCTATGAACAAAGTATTACTATCACTAAATGTCAGTTTGATAGACTTTTATTAACGATTTAATTTTTAACGAGGTCTTTATTTTGTTTTGAAAGTTGAATTGGGCTAGTACAATCAGTTAACAAAATTATGTAAAAAAATCATGTAGAACGAAAGAGTATATCAGGCATAAATATTACTGTACTACTTTTTATAATTTCATATTTAATTTATTTTTTAAAACTTTTGATTTTTACAACATTTATATTGTTTGTATAGCTTTTAAAATTCAACAATATTTTAATCTAACATGAATGGCTTTTTTGAAAAAATCATTCTATATTCAAGTTATAATTTTTGCAATAACGTTTATTAACTTTTTAGTTCAATTACAATTTTTTATTACTTAACATAACATATTACCTTGAATGACTTTTAAAGTTTTAACATTGTACATAACATTCTAGTCAATTACAAGCAGGTAAGGTAATCCTTGTTTAGTAGTGTCAACATAAATATTATTAATACTAACTCCTGCGGTGATTAACATGTGTGCTTTTTAATCAGTTTTTCGTTTCCGTTTTTTGTATTTTTATTTTTGTGTTTTCATATTTTTACAGAAGCTGACTTTCTACTAATGTTAGTTTTTTAAGTATTGACTGTCTTCAAATATTTTAATTATACTTTTTAATTAGTTGAAATATTCAGAAAATACCTAATTCATTTGAGAACAAAAGAAATATAGAATAATGAACAAAATATAAAGACAATTCCCATTTGCAGTTTACTTAAAGTAAATATCGAAACACTACGTACAATAGGTGCCCTATTCATGTGAACCCAGGATGACTCGCACTAGACGCGAGAGGTATGATGTAGCCATTAGATAATATAAATGTACACTTTTAGCCATTATATGGGATAACATTACGATAAACACCAGTTTAGAAATAGTATTAAGCATCGCATTTGAGTGCAATAATACTACAAATTAATATTACGTTCATCTCCTTCCCATTTGTAAGGATGGTTTCTCAACAATAATTATAAAACAAAATAGAAAGATCACCATTTGCACTGAGAAATATATTTAAATAATTTTCACATTGATATAATTTTCGGATTAATATCGTTATTATTTAAATCTCACTACATAAGCCAATTATGAAACAGATATTCACAAAAAACCTTAAAGTGAAACTTTAATTACAATATAAGTTAAATAAAGATAGTATTCATTGTACACATAGGTAAAACTCCTGTCCTCCTCAGTTTCCAAAACTTTCAATACATTTTTGATACAAATTTATTGTTTGCACCTGATTTTTTTGGCACGCCTAACATTATGAGCAGATATAATGATGAACAGCAACGACTTTGAGATACGTCAATACATTTCATTTATCTAATAGAAAGAAGCTGAGAACACCATTACCCCAGTATTTTTATAAAACCATTTTATTGATCATGCGGAAAAGTAACAGAAAACAAGGAACAGCCACGTATCAGCGATGCTTTTATTTATACACTTGTTTTTTAAAATGTTGCATTAGACTCGTAAACTACATATCAAACATAGGTTCACCTTCGTGAAAATCGAACATAAGACAGTTAAGGTTAGATCTCTATCTAAACACCAACTAGAAGAATTGCATTAGTTCAAATGTGGATAGAAACAACTTCTATCGCGGACACATTACCAACGATATACTACAAAATTTGACTAAGGCGAACAATGCATATACAATATTCTTGCTGGTGATGTCATGAAGAAAATATTAATCCTATTCCCACTAATACTATTTGAAGTTCAAAATGTTGATTACTGTTGGGTGTTCAATAACGGACGTTTCTTCCTACACGACCATTTATAATATTCTCTAAGAAATATGTCAGATTTGTTCATCTACTTCCTAGAATTATAAACAAGAAACTTCTTCGAATATTTTAACTAAACATTTGAAATACAAAATAAAACACAATTAAATTTTTGGAAGTCTCAAAATCTTTTAATGCTCGGTAATGGTAGTATAGATTTAACAAAATGTTATTTTCTCTATCATCGCCATTCATATCTGTATCAACCTTTTTCTGCAAAATCGCATTTGATTTTATATTTTCATTTCCAATATTTTTCATTATTGCTTCACGTTTATGAATATTATCCTTTCTTCCTTGTATTCCTGTGAAATAGTATTAATTTTTATTCGATTATAGTGGAGGAACACACAGTTCATTGGTGATATATTGAAACATATATTTTAATAAGATATGTTTTTGTTCTTTTCAAGGTACAACTACACCATCTCCAGGCCAAACACCACCAAGGGGTACGTACATCATTCTTCCTTTGATTTTCTGCAAACAATGTTCACAAAATACATTTCAGAGAAACAGTTTTTCACATTATTTGCATTCCTAAAACATAATCAAAAAGGTGTGGGATGCGATATATACAGCCAAATTTGTTGCAGGTGTTAAGAATAAGACGCTGCGATGCATTGTATTACAGTGAACATTTTATTTCTCGGATATAGCTTGTATTAATACGTTTTTCATTTATCGGAAGATTTATTTTAAATTATTCAAATATTTCTTAAAACGTTCCCCTCTACGTTCTCCTGAAACGCACAATTACTAACACATGAATTGTTAAAAACGCGCTACCTTTTTACTTTCATGTGGGACTTAGAAGTAAAAGCTGGAAACTCAATTTTTTGGGAAACCGATAAATTAATCGAATTGTATATAATAGAGTGTCTAATGAAGGTGAATGCAGGTAAAGCCCTAACTCTTTGTGTGTTTTGTAGGTTTCCGCGGATGAAGCAGAGGGGGAAAGTACCCATATACTATTATATTTACCACCATCAATTTTCTTTTGACTGTCCCGTAAAATTTCCCAGAGAGGAGATTGCAGTTTTTGCTTCTAACCCCACACATATAGTACTTTATTTTGTCAAGATTCAGAAAATTACACCAGATGTTTTTGTTAGATATAAATCAACACCAGCATAATATGAACATGTTATGGTGTGAGATGAATGTTGGATCATTGGGTTGCTGTAAAGAATTACCGCGATGTACTCTGTCCGGTAAAAGGAAGTCTCCCTGCTGTTGTAAGACGACCTAAACTAACAAGAAGAGAGAGATGCTTTTGGATAACTAAACCAATAACAATGATGGAGTTAATTGTTGATCACAAAAATGAGTGCTGCAGGAAAGGTTTTACTCAGAATGACCAATTACTGTAGTGAAGGATGCCTGACAAATAGAACGTTTTCTATGACATCATGCACCTTACAATGGGAAGAATATTGGAAGAAATGTAATGTTTCCGAATCATTCTTTTAGATCATTTCTTTGAAGAGAATGGGGTAGGATTGTGGTCACAAATATTTGTTTGAAACATGTAATTACTCATTAGTTATTCTGATCCGATAGCCTGACAATAATATTTTCATTTTGATTTTAGCTGTTCTCGTAAAATTGTCTGTATTTGCCATTATACTGTAGTTCTAAAACACCTTTAACAATAAGTATATATAAAAAGTAAATTCTTTATTAACTAGTGATCTGACCAAGTGTGTCTTATTCTATTTTATATTTAATTACTTTCCTAAGTACGTATGAGCGTTTCACACACAGACACGCGCACCCATTAGAAGGAATTTTGAACGAATATATTTCACTGTATTGCAATTGACAATCATCAGCAGACAAACATACGAAACCCCTGATAAAGGAAGTGACTAAGAATTAACAGCGATCAAATTTATATATTCTTTTGTGGAATGTGTCAATCTTAAGCTAGAAACTCATTTCGTTTTTCAGAGTGAAAGTACTGCCTCTCATTTGATCTGACTTTCCAATCAGAGGACATGTTAACGATTATAGTAAGCTTGGAACTCTTGACGAATTGCATCTAATTTCTTAGAGAAATTTCCCTCTCTTAAAATGTCAATTTGTTAAACATAAATGAAGGTACTACCTCGGCTATATGCGTAATAATAACGTGTAAAACGGCCTAAGAGGATTAAGATAAGAACACATATTCAATGCAGGGACTTGAAATAACATGAAACTAAATTGTTCTTTAGACGTTTATTCAATTTAGCAAGAAAATAACAGATTGATAATTCTACTTAAAAAAAATATTCTTGAAGTGCTTGGAGGTAAACGTTCTACTTACACAGAATTCAAACACGCGTTTTGACAGTTCCTATCCAGCTTCCGCGATACACTTGTTTCTGTTTATGACACCTATTCTACAAAGAAAATATATAATGTCCGGTTATATAATGTTTCATTTTCGTTTTTTTGCATGTTTTATTGTTTTGTGTTAGTAACCTAGAGTAAAACTATAGCATGAGAAAGTACAATGTAACCTAGAGTAAAACTGTAAATAAAATATAACACAGTTGCTTAATTGTAAGCCAAAATGTTGCAACTAATATATATTATGTAGAAATATATTAGTTACGAGCTACTGCAAAATGTTTACGAAACAATAAAACATTGTTTCCATACTTGTAGAAACTCCTGAAGAAACCGAAACTCCACCAACAGAAGGTGAGTTAAATTTGATAATTTTTAAATGTTGTGTGCAAACTTAATACTTTCATTTGCCATATATACTGTAGAATGCATCTCAAAATGAAAGAAATAATTTTGATTTGGGTAATTACATATTGTAAAGTGTGTAAATGCTCTTAAAAGTTCGACATTCTATATGTAGTACTAAAATAATTCTTGAATTTGAAGTATTACGTCCTTATATGTGCTAGTAACAGTTTGACTATCCTCTCTCGTCCGAAGAATGCAAGCTATAAAAATGAAATTATGATGATGTTTTCAGTGCAATTTTCTGAGGATGTAACATATTTTTTCTTTAACTTGCTACTTTATTTACAATGCGAATATTTAAATTCACTATTGCTTCTACTGCACTGCAATGTGATAAGAACTGTTGTGATATGGTAAACGTTATTAGTTTCAATTTAATGGTGAGGGATGTAAATACATTTTTTATATTGAAGGAGCTTGATACAAAAATAAGTGCACTGGAGTCTAATTGTATATATGATACATTAAGAACGAAATATAGAAATTTACGTAACTGTAACAATATACTAATTTAACTTTAGAAGAACTGCACTTTTTGGAAATGAAGTGATTGCAAAATAACATAAACATAATAAAATACAACGAAGATGACCATATTTTTAAATCTATATAAAATATATTAGAGAAAATCTGCATGAAAATGTGATTACCTTTCTCTTTAAGGCTGACTTTGAAGTAGTGCAGTGAAGTCATAGATCATGAAAACGTCTTAATAGCTTGTCCAAAGCTAAATGCATTGACATTGATATAATTCACTGTAGTATACCCTAAAATTTAGTAATGTGTACAATTGAAAAAAAAACGATCATTGGAAATTTATTGTTATTGATCAGATCATGTGTTTAAAACTCATTATTTTGATGATATTAGATCTGATTGCAATGCTGCAGGAGAAATATGTACACGAGTTATAATGTTAAGGTTATGGCATTAACGAATGTGTTTAGAACAGCGTTTAGATCCTATATCAATAATTGCCTTAATTGACTTGAATGGACTTTCCATAATAATTAGACGATAAAAAAGATTTGAGAAAGCTCATTCGTGAAGTATTTATGAATGTTTAATATATCCCATATGCACTTGGATTTAATCAATGAGGTGTAATTACAACTAAAATTGTTTTGAGAATATCTTACTGAATATGAAGATTTTCAGTATTTTAGTTTGGATATGTGGTTTGGAATGTCTAGTACATTCGTTTAGTATCATATGTATTAAATGTAAAGATGTTAGGTTTCATTCGATAAGTTATCATTTATGTAAATTCGGAATGGAGGTCCATAACAGTAAATGAACGAGTATATGTAGATTGAGAAATATAGTGGAAAAGTATCTAGAATAGAAAGTGTCGATAAAGTTGTCAATGTCGTTACAATCAAATTTACGAAGGCTATACATAAAGAAAGGTTTGAACGAGAACCTTACATCATTCTAGTTCAACGTAATTAATATTATGAAAATTAAGGGATTCAGCGAGAGACTAGGGTAACCCACCCCTGGTCAAAATTAAGCATTAGACGGAATACTATACTATTACCATCTACCGACCTTTGACCGAACCACTGGTTGATGTGGCTTACCGTGGAGATCAGAATAAGCCAAAGTATGTAGATGGTTAGTATTAGCATATATCATAGATTCATTCGCATTTTTTTCTCAAAAGATAAAATTATGGCTTAATAAAATGTCTTTGTAAACACTTCAGTGATGTTTGTCCTGAAAGATATATTTTGGCTGTAATCACAACAGTTTAACATGGGCAAGATAAAGATTAAAACTTATATGTTTATGATACTTAAAGAAAATGACCACTCATGGGTTTCTTCATATTCAAATGCTATGTTATATTTATACATATTAATTTCAAGATTACATAGTTTCCAATCCTCAGATGAAGTTACTTATCTGATTACATTCAAACACTTCTGCACTTGCTGTCTTTATATAGTTTAACTTTATTTCATATCACATAACTCAGTAGTTTATAAACACACGGTAAATCTTACCTTTTGAAACAAAATTAATGCTACTACTTCCTTTGGAAGAATATAAAAGCCAACTAAAATTTGAATGGACTGCACGTGTGTGTCCCAATACTCATAATGAAAATATTTTATACTAATCTGAAAAGATGAGGCGTAAATTATAATTGTTTATACTACAGAAAGACAAGGTGACATTGCCATTATTTTAAACACTATCTTGGGAAGACAACATTTATATTTAAGATTCAGGACACCCTAGCTCCTTTTACACTAACATTTTCTGTATTTAGCATTTTCTCCTTAGTAAGTATGCAACCTTCATTTTTCTTTTAACATATATATTTAAGACGCTGTATCACACCAAAATTCAACATGTTTATAATTTACCTAAATAATATATAACCCTATTGTTCGTGTCGTGTTTCACTTAGCAGAAACACTAATCCAGGAAGACCCGGAAACTGGCAAAATCGTTTACTAAACACAATCAAAAGAAGAAACGAAGGAACTATGTGTTTGCCTTAAAAATTGATGAACCTATTTATAGTTGTAAGGTATTGGAGGACTAGTGTTTCTGCTAAGCATGATATGCATAAGATCTAGGTCAGTATTTGTCTCAAATATGTATGTGAGTCATTAATGAAACATAAATAGAATGTAATATTTTATACTACCGATAATACATTCATCTTTGATTTAAATTTTAATTGAAATATAAATGGAAAATTCAAGTATTTTAAAAAAAATTATTTAATTAGTCTCGAATCATAAAAGTAACTTTCTTAAAAGTTAGTGTAAAATTTTCTAAACTGTTTCTGAAAATTAAAGTTAAATTTTATTTTTCTACAATAAATACTTGTGAAGTTCCATTAGTACTATTCAAAGATTGTCAAAAATATGAAACAGGTTGAATCGAGAGTTTACTGTAAGGAATAATAAGTCATATGACAGGTGTCTGACGTTTATACTGGATAAGATAACCACCGTGAGGTTATAGAAGGTGTGCTGTTTGAATATTCAGATTAGGATCTTACCTTTCTATTATTAAAAACGTGACGATTTTAGTATTGTATTTTAACG
>JAGDQP010022652.1:0-13575 GCA_022664845.1 Lepisma saccharinum
TAGCTAAGAAATTTAAATGCCCGTAATAGCCGACATCATCTTACGCTAGGATTTCATATTTCTAATCTATAACTTAGCTCTTCAAGCTATGGGATAGTTATGACAATACATAAATATTATCTGTGCAGTTTCCAAAATTCCACTGTTTAGTACTTTTAAAAACATGGAAAATACAAGGAGTAGGTACTGAGGACTCTTAAGTAGCCTGAGGCTATTGGCTAACTTTCTGACAGGGGGCTGAACTTGAACTCTTTGTGGGCCGTGTAATTTTAAACTTAAGAATGTAGATCACCTCCACCATCTTGGTATGCTCACTCCATCGGTTTTTATGAGTGTCGTCTTACTTGTCTTATAACTTTCACGAGGATAATATTTAAACTCTGATTTCAACTAATTCTTCGTCCTATTTACTCTGAAAGATGTGTTTCTCTAAAAACAAAAATGTGTTGTTTATATGGGCACATACGCCGTGTTTCAAAGTGACTCATTGAGTTTCAAATGAACTTATATTGCTGCAATGATCAAACCAAATATTGAATTATCATGAACTAAATGAAAGGTAAAATCGTGCATTTTTTAAGGTTACCACTAGAGGTCTCCACTGACTTTCATGCTATCACAACATGAGAATGCACGCCAACATCTCTACGAAAGTCCCCCTCGCCATTGGATTGGCACAACGGACCACCACGACTTGGTGCTGTACAGGTAGCCAGCCCCCTGGATCACCGGACCTAACACCGTTCGATTTTGTTTTTCTCTTGGGATGCCGTTTACGTGCCACCATTACCAACAACTCTGGATGAACTGTAAACCCGCATACTTACTGCTCTTGAGTCAGTAACAATTCCCAGTAGCACATCGATATTGGCCAATATCAATAACGGACAATTTGCAATATAGATTGATGTTGTTATCCGATATTGATCAATATCGAATGGCAAACATTTTGACGATATTGACCGATATCGGAGATCGATGTCGCTCGGTATCGATATTGACCGCTATCGCAAAGCACCATATATCATTGAGAACAATTTATTGTTTTAATAAACGGAATTGAATATACTTTTACAGTAGTTTGAGAATTTTCGCACTTGTCTGGGATTCGAACCTACAATCTTGTTACTTGTTGCCCATAGCTTTAACCAATACAGTAAAGACCCATTCGTAAAGAGAAAAAAACCGTTGATAATGCACTTCATCTACTCAGTCATGGATTGTAGTGACATAGACTACAGAATAACTTCAAGCAAGTAGGGTGTAGCAGTTCCATACCGTAATACCGGTTATTCCTCTATTACACAGAGTTTTAACCCAGGCGACGCTCTTCCGAATGATATCGGCCAGTGTCGATCGGCATCGCTCGATGACATATTCGGACAGTGATATTTCTCAAAACTTCATATTTTAATCTCCCATTTTATTATTATTATTTTGCATGTTTTCTGGTTGAAATACAATACGTCTATTTAAGTTTCCGGAATAACATTGAATCTCGAAATATCGTACCACGCCAATGTCTGTCAATATTGATCCAAAACGACCAGCCATGATCGATATCCGCGTTATTGGTCCAGTATTGGCCCGATAACCTTGTGTCGCTAGGGAACACGTCGGCATCGAGTTCGGAATATGAGAACGGAAAATGTAAAGTTACATGACCGCACTTAACCTTACCTAACCTCCACGAACCCATGAGCACTAATTTAACATTATCTACGAAAAATGCAAGAAAGGAACTATCAATAATAAATATGAAAGTATAAAAATATATTTTGAAAGAAAAAAAGAAGAAAAATCTTGCCTCGGCCGGAATTCAAACTCAGGTTTTTTTAAGCGAACATCTTACCCCTGTACCACGCTAGGACCTTGCAAACGGTGGTTTGGCCGTTGTATTTACCGTGCACGTGTTATATAACAAGCCAGTAGTGACGTGTCAAAGATGGCTGCTTCCATTATATTCCGTACTAGACAGTCTCCTCAAGGGAGCGGGCATGAGCGACTGTGGTAGAAACTCGATTATCGCCCTGATGTTCATGTCACTCAGGGAAGTATCATAGAGCACTTACAGCTGAAAACATAATATTTTAAAGACTTTGTTTAAGTTAATGTGTTAATAACCATTCTATCTGTGTAAACTTTACATACCAGGTGTGTAAATATGAAACCGGAATTTGTGCATAGACGGCGTTAGCTGTCACTGTGGTTACCGTAAAACTGCGTCATTGGCGCCACTTGTTTGTTTTGACTGCTGATAACGATTTGCAACTCACAACCTGACAAGTTTCATGTCATAGTGTAGTGTTTAATAGCGTTAAATATGGCGCAATTTGTACCTGCAAACTACGATGTGCGGACAGCATTGATTTTTTGTTACCATTTGAAGAAAACTGCTGCAGAATCGCATTGCATGCTTGTCGAAGCTTAAGGTGATCATGCTCTTGGTAAAAGTCACAGTGCTATGCGCGTGGTTTACAAAATTGAAAAGTGGCGATTTTGACGTTAGAAACGAAGAACGTGGAAGACCACCGAAGAAGTTTGCAGACAGCGAATTGCAAGCTTTGTTGGATGAGGATGACGCTCAAACGCAACAACAACTCGCGGATCAATTAAATGTGACACGAGAAGCAGTTTCCATACGTTTAAAAGCCATGGGCAAGATTCAGAAGGTGGGAAAATGGGTTCCACATGCATTGACTGAACGACAGCAGGTAAATTCAAAAACCACTTGCGAAATTCTGCTCGCCGGGTTCAAAAGAAAATCATTTCTCCATCGAATTGTGACTGGTGATGAAAAGTGGATCTATTTCGAGAATCCTAAGCGTAAAAGATCATGGGTAACTCCAGGAGAACCGGTGACATCGACTCCAAGACCAAATCGCTATGGATGGAAGACAATGCTTTGTGTTTGGTGGGATCAGAAGGGAGTGATCTATTATGAACTTCTGAAACCTGGCGAAACCGTTAATACCCAACGTTACTGACAACAAATGATCGATTTGCATCAAGCTTTGCGGGAAAAACGACCAGAATATGACCAAAGACAACATAAAGTGATTGTGCTTCACGATAATGCACCCTCCCACACAGCAAAACCGGTCGAGGAAACGATTGCGACGTTTGGCTGGGAAATCCTTCCGCATGCGGCTTACTCACCAGACTTGGCGCATTCCGATTTTCACTTATTTGCATCCATGGGACACGCACTTGCTGACCAGCGCTTCACATCTTACGAAAATGTCTTGATGACTGGTTTGCAGCACAAGAGGCACAGTTTTTTTTGGTATGGCATCCACACATTGCCGGAACGATGGCAGAAATGTATCGCTAGCGATGGCCAATACTTCGAATAAAATAGTTCTTAGCATTGTCATCCAATCACTGTGTCTTTTCTGTACATAAATTCCGGTTTCATATTTACGCACTTGGTATATAGATATTTGATATACGATGAACAGTTTTGAATCATTTTTCCAGAAATAGTCAACTAGTAGTAATTCATTACGATAATATATTTTAAGAAAACTCGACCAGTCAAAATAACTATGCGCTGAAATGACGCGAAAACAGGACTTAAAATTTCCTCTTTTGAGAGACATAAGATGAACAACATAGTCGTCATATAAGTCTATGAAATAAAATCTCCATGGGATATTTGTACAGGGAATTTGAAGAGTATATAAAGAGTGCCTCTACTGAGAGCATTTATCATCATGTCTACCTGGTTATTATGACTGACTAGATATTAATGTTCTAAACTACCTTCTTGCCTTCTATAAGGATGGGACCTACAAGTTTTAAAGTGGTCTGCAATGTTTAGTGGACCACCACCGGTTTTGAATCCAGGATCTCAAGCATCAGAAAGCAAGAATGTGAACTATTCGAACAACTAGGAGCTTATCTGACTGATTTTATGTTCCAATTTGTTGACAACCATTCTGACCTATATTTTCTGTCATTATCAAATGTGCCAAGGGAAATTCATTTTGGGAAAAGTAAAACAGAAGCCGGGTTAATTTATTTATACTGTTCGTATGTTTACACATAAAATTTTAATCTTGGAATGAGAATGGTTTTTGTATTCTGTAATCCAACATTATTTATTGAAACATTTGACGAAAGCATTATTTTTTTTCTTTTGATTGAATAGTTATTATGTTTCTTACGTTCACCAGTCGCACAGGACAGAATACATTCGTGAAACACATCTTGATTCACGGCATTGTATCGAACAAAGCTGTAGCTCATCTATGAAAACTAATCAAGTTAAGCAAATGAAAAACGGGCCCCCGCCAGGAGTGAATTGTGTTTCACCGGTGGGCAAGGTTTCAAGTTGCTTTTTTTTTTTTTGTACGATTTGGAACATTGTAATCCTGCAGCACATTTGTAACGGGACATCACCAGATTATGCGCTGATTGTCAATCAATACTAGTCACCAAAAAAGGAGAGATAGAAACTCACCGTTTCATTCAAATTATTTTAAAGTTTTCATACGTTGTAAAAATAGTGTTTGTCAAGTCTGGAGAATGGGATCTCCGAAATTCAACCTTATGTCTAACTTTAGTGGTTACAAGTCTTCAAATTTAAAACAAATCATTTATTTATTGATCACTCATGGCCATTATAGTAGGAATTTCTCAATGTTTATAATCAATGTTAGAATTCTTCGAAAGGGAAAGTAATAATTAAGAGAATATTGCTTTTAATAGAAGGTATAGGTTACTCGTTTATTTTTGATAAAATATAAACTGTGGTATCCTTGAATCGAAATTTTCCCCCTGAATATTAAGTGTCAAGCTTTAAATTTCTATCCTTTTTGGCAGCTTAAAGCTTCACGCCGCCTTATCAAAAGCTAATACACTATCTGTTGGATAAGGAAGTAAAACGGAACAACTTTTATTTTAATTCAAGGGACCATTCAGACATTTGACTTGTGTAATTGCAGGAAACCAGAGAATACTTCACTCAGAATAATCCGTATTGAAGCACTGGAAATGTAGTAACTTTATGAAAAAGTAAATAAATCAGATAATCATCACGAGATGGTATCATAATTTTATAGTGATAGATTAAGAAAACTTGTATACGAGATTTCAAAAAACATTTAGATGTTCTATCACCAGAGAAAATATGTTACTGTACATAATATTATTTGTGTGCAAAACAAGATTCGAATCTCGTACAAAACTTAACAAAGAGAGAAAATTAATATATATCCAGTTAACGAAGATTAAATAAGGTTGTTTACTTTATGCAAACATAATAAAATACCACGACGCCTGAGGCGTATACCTCCATAGGAATTTAATAGGAAATACGACAATACGACAAATACGACAATCCTCAGGCCTCGACTTATAAATATTATCTCGAAATGTTTGTGAGTTAATTCCATTACAAAATATATCGCGCATAAGACATTGAAAATACATTAGTTAATAGAGAAGTGTTGGGCATAAGCTCTCTTTTAGAAGTGGTGCCGACGAGGCTGAAACTGATCTCGATCTTATTTGGGTAATATTCCCCACTTTTAAAATGGGGACAAAACAGAAACATGGAATTTTCGCCTCGTTTTGATGTCATCCCTACTCTCTTTTCTTAAGGAATTTTCCTCATTTTTACGAGATGAATGTCGGCATAGGCTGTGATTGCAAGTTGCCTCATTCATTCTGCAACGGTCATACCAAACAATGGTCGAACGCATGTTTTATAATTTTTGTAATATTTTGAGCTATATATTAATACCAGTATACTAATATGTTTCAAAGAATATTAATTAATATTCCCCTTAATTTTCTATTAGAATTAATAGCTGGAAGAAACTACCAAATTATTATTTTCTGTTTAATAATTTGAAGGCCATCAATAATATTTTATAGTGTCTATAAACTATTTGTTTTTCAGAATAAAATGTCTATTGTCTCTACCTTTCTTTTATCCATCACAGCAAAAGATCTATCGATCACGAACAGTGCAAAGTAAGGACGCGCCTAACCTCACATCAACGAGCGCGCGAATAATCTCCAACTTCTGAACATTCATTGTATTTTTATGACTCCAGACAAAATTCTTCTTTCTGATTCCCAACTATACTGTGTGATACGTAATTCTCCTGAATTTGTTTTTTCTTTTTCGTCTTTTTTAACTGAAGCTCAATCTATTATAGATTCAGAGGACCACAAGGGCAGACCTCGAGGACCACATGTGGTCCGCGGACCACAGTTTTCGGAACACTGTATTAAACAACATGCAGTAAAATCACATGAGACCAATTGACAAAAACTTAATTTCTTTGCCTGCAATTCTTGGTTGGCCTGAGTTGAAGATGAAATTTCTGAGGAAAACATAGAAGTTAGTGGTCTGAAATACAATTCAAATTTAGTTCTTGGCCAATATGATCTTTTACTTTTTGTCAAAGTTATGAAATAACTTGGGTGTGTTTTCATCACTTACCTAGTGCTGAGAAAGAACCCCTGACGAAGCTAGTTCATGCAGTGACAAAATGATTGACGTGTTTTAAAATAAGAAACCTAATGAAAGTTCTACAGGTTTGCTTGAAAAATGGTAGAAAAATGTAAACATTTTGAATTTGAATTTTGTTTTAATTCCTTTAGGCAACTTTGGCTCAAGCCGAATGGATGGTGATGGGAGAATTGATGGGATGTATAAAGTGGGAGTAAACGGGAGCACTTCGAGAAAATCCACGCACACGATCTTTGTCCACCACAAAGCCCACATGGCACGAGAAAGGATTGAACCGAGGTTCCCACGCACCAGAGGTGAATGGTATACCACTAAGCCACCGCAGCCCAAGGAAATGTGGAACTCTATAAGAATGGTTGAAGGACAGAATGAAAGATACCGTCTCAGTGCTAAATGCTCACAAAATGGAAATGCAAGCAGTATGTCAATTTACAATGTCTCTCTCCTCCTACTTTACTACTTACTTCTAGCTCCCCATCTGCAGGATGAGGCATCCACTACTGACAAAGTGTAAGATTAACATCTTTCCTGGAGAGGCCGGGTGGATGGCAAGAAAGTCAAGAAAATGTCGGAGAAAATTTCCAAATCGTCACTTGCTTTCAGTGTGGTCTGGCCTTAACTCAAGATACCGATAACAGACCAGCATTTGTTTCCTGTGCATCAGGAAGAGATCAGAAATGATATTACCCACAACCCTCTTAGCAGGTTAGAACTCGTAACTTTACGATTGCTAGACGGCAACGCTACAGTTCATGGTTGAGTTTCAGTTGTATATTACCTTTCCACAGGGGCTCATATCTGGAGAGTATGGAGGCCAAACGGTCACTTGCAAGAGTGTAAGAGTACTTTTTGAACCTCTTTAAGGTGATGATGCACCCATTGGAATGCAGTTTTTCAGTATCCAATCACATGGTTCAACAGATTCAACGCGTGCTTCATACCTCTGCTGCTAACTCTCTCGCCGTCCAGCGCCACCTCCAGAAGGAACTAAATCAACTCCACGTACGAGGCATCGCGAACAGAACGCCCTGCACGTGGCCAATCCTCAACACTCTCACGTCCTTGTCGGAACGCTGCTACCCATAGGTCCACCATCAAATATGGCAAGGCTTCAATGTCATAGAGTTCTTGGGGACCGCAAGACATTCCCTTGCGTTTCTGCCACGGGCTACCTCAATCCATGGATTCTGCTCCAACTTTGAACTTTATTTATGGCCTTTAGGCATTTAAGGCTCAGGCCTGGATTGGGGAGGAAAATAATTAGGAAAGGTGTCGGCCAGGGCCTATGTTGAAGGTGTCATCCCGGCATTTGCCTAATATGACTGAGGAAAACCCCTGGAAAACCTCAGTCAGGATGGTTGGCCGCTGGAATCGAACCCACGACCTCCCGAAAGGTACCCCAACGCTCTACCACTGAGCTACGGTGGCTCGGTGGATGGTGCTTCAACTTCGAAAACATAGCTTTAGGGCGGTCTAATTTCACAAGATCACTTTACAGCTGCGTCTTCATCTGTTTGCACGCACTGCACTAGTGACGCTGGGTGCATTGAATAGCTCGGCCTTTTTCTCTAGGGGTGCTAGGAACAGCCTTGCGAACAGCAAAGCTCTCTTGTGTTTATATGGGATGTGGCGAAAGCGTTGCCAGTACTTTCTTTCGAACCCTCGTAAAATTGAAATTCGTTTTATATGTTTTGCGCATATACAACTTCTTCTTCTTCTTTTGATTCTTCTTCATCTTCTTCTTTCAATTAAGAAAGCAAACTTAATTAATTTAATTCGCTGTCTTCTCTTTTAAAACTAAAGAGTTCACGCATTCTTTGTTCTTATATTATGCTTATTTGTACTTGATAAGACAGACACTTCTTAGGTGAATGGCAGAAGCTGGTTCTCACGTGCAAAACTTTATTATGCGTTATTTGGGTTGCATAAGCACTAGGGTTAAACAGAGATAAGAAAACTTTTGTTCAACGAAAGGACTTGTGGTTGAGTGGTATAATGGGGAAACGGAACATCCCAACTGAAAGTAGTTTCTATATATTTTGGCATCCTTCTCCTTAAGGCTCGGCGTGAACCTTCTAAACGACACATCCGAACTTACTGATAACTTCACAATATGTTTATGAAGGGAAGAGCTGTGCATTACTAGCAAAAAAAACAACAAAAAAACATGCATTTTGACGGCTGGTTGGGATGTACCAGTTTAGATTTTCTGTAATGAGACGCAGATTTTAGTTACATTTATGAAAAATATAATTTTACACTACTTGTATTCAAATTAGTTTCATTGATTTTATGTTATGAACTCTCAAAGAAGAAACTAGTTGAGACGGGCGTAAAAGTTGCGTTGTGCCTTTCATACAGGTCAATCCTTTAATAATTCGCAGTTTGGGACGGAAGTGCAGTTAGTTTTGTTTTGAAATCAAGATGTTTCAACAGGGTTGAGTAGAAAGAATCCCAACATGTACAAAATTCTATTTAATTATATTATTATTATTATTTGGTTACAGAAATAAGTAAGGTAGAATTAGGTAGAATTATCCTTTATGTAGCAGAACATTTAGAATTTGAAGCCAGGCAGACTCAGTGGTGTTACTGTAAAAGTGCTGTATGGCCTGCCACAGTGATTTTTCTTCATTTAGCAAGTGAATCCATAATGTATTTGCAGCGTGAGTATCTGCTGCATTTGTTTCACGCGTATAAACTAATCATGATGACTTCGTTCATATATGTACTGATAGTCGGTCATATGAATTTACAGTTACTTTGGAATATTTGTTTCTGCAACACGTCGTGAAAATAATTAATTATACAATAGAAATATCAATTGTGATTTTTTTTTTCCTAATTTGAATTTGAATTCATTGATGGCCTTTTAGGAATCTACCACTCAGGCCGGGATAAGGCAGCGGAAAGGACGCGCGAAGGAGTCGACCACGGCCTAAGTTTAAAGTACAATTCCGGCATTTGCCTAGTGTGACTGAGGAGAAACCCTGAAAAAGCTCAGATGGATAGTCGGCCACTGTATTGAACCCAGAACCTCCCAAATGCGAAGCCAACGCTCTACCAACTGAACTACGACAGCTTGGTATTTTATTCCCTAAGTTTTATACAATACATCTAACAAACATTATATTTTCAATTGAAAACGTATTCATTAGTACTTCTTATCTATCGGTGCTTCATTATACTGTAGAATAACCGACCATAGTTTAGATTTTAGTCATTTACTGTCTATCTAATTGCTCATTCATTTTGAACTAATATTTAAGATAATGATAATAATTCTAAATTCAAAGGCAGTATAGAAAACTATAAACTTTGCTTTGCTGTCATTTTAAGTGTTTGCCGGAGCTGTGAACACTTTTGTGTGTGTTTATTTAACTTAGAACCACCTGAACCAAAGTTGCCTACAGGCCGTAAATAAAATTTAAATTCAAATTGTAACTTAGAAATTAAATCAAATTCTAACTTTCGAAGCCCAAAGATTTTTTAGTTCTTTAATTTGAATTCAACTAATGACTGCACTGTTCGCTCTTATATCTTTTGTTTAAGCTCCAATTATGATTAACGTGATCCTAGACAATCATGCGAGCATCTAAGAACGGGAGCCACAGTTTTAGTTATTAAAGTATACATGATCCACTCCATTCAATGGACCTCAACGAATTTAATCCAGGAAATTAGGCGCACAGAAAGCGAATGTGTCAAATATTTTGCCAATCAGGGGTACTTTAGAACTTGTATCTTCTACGCCACGTGAATTTTTCGTAAATATAATTTTTTAAATTTTGGATTTAAGAGAGTTGACGTTAGTATAGTTTTAAAAGTTGAAAAAGAGATTGGATCAACATCTTTTGAAGTCATCTTTTTGCATTCCGTAATAACAGCCAGTCCAGTTGTTCTCTTTAATTCAAAACTTTTAGGGATCGAACTTGTATTGCCTCTCTTGTGAAGATCTATATTTCAGAACTTTCGCCAGTAAACCATTGAGTTCACAGTTATTCTCTTTTAAATTTTTTAAGTGGACTGCATAGAAAGCTATGGCGTAAGTCCAGGAGCAAACACTTCTAAAAAATGAGGTGTTAATGGCTAGGCATTAAGTCGCAGTAACATCCCGTCATTGGCCTACTGAAACTGACGAACATCCTAGAAAACCTCAGTCAGAATAGCCGGAGCGAGAATTAAACATGTGTGCCTGTTTCGTATTCGTGATCTCAACCAATAAACCACAGGAACTGGATTTCATACGTATGCATTGTTTAAAGAAAGATCTAGTTTCATTCTGTCCATCTGCTTGCTTGTCGGCGAATATTAATTAGCTCAAAAATGAATGAACAGCGTTGTTTGGAAAGGTCGTAGCACTATTAGATCAAGAATGGTACCGTTAAGCCTTTTCCGGTCAAACTCGATATTATTTTTCATTGGGCGCATTCAATGGACTAGGGTAGCACTAAGCGCTGAGAGAGCATTTTAATCGTATTGGTTGCTACCTATAGGCAAACCAATGAGATTCAAGTGCTCTCTCAGCGTTTAGTGCTACTTTAGTCCGTTGAACGCGCCCATTTGAGGTTTTTACATAATAAGAGTAATAATGTGTCCAGAGTAGGCCACAGTTTTGCGTTCACATATTGATGATGGCTGTTTCAAGACCGCAACAATCTTCTACCGTCACACCGACTATCGTTGTGAACCACGTGAAATTGAGTGAAGAAGGGGAGAGATTATTCCATTTTTTGAGTGTTTATAATATTCCGTATGTAAAGGTAAGTACAACTACAAACTACTCTTGAGTTCACATGATCCATGTTGATTTGTTGATATATAAAGGAGAAGTTCCAAATACGGGCTACCATTTTTATTTTTCGAATATCTCCAAAATGTTCAAAGGAATATACTCAACAACAACTGCAAATATGTCTGAGATATGTTTACTTTATAATACAGTTGCAAATTTAGATTAGAAACCCATGACTATGATATTAAGCACATATTTTTCAGATATGTCATAATTTTGACTTTTGAAACACTTATCTAATTATGAGCCACCCTTTAAAGTTACGTTAAATAATTAAGAAGAAATGTTAACATTTTAAAACAATGTTCAAGAGTGATATAGTGATGAAAATATATATTTACAAAAGTCAGAGATAGTCCTCCTTTTCTGCACCAACGCATTCTTTATGTACTCACCTCGAACACATGATACACATAACCCATAGGTCTCCCTGTGTGTTCAGATAATATCCTGTTGCATGAATATACAGTCCGCATCTTCAGCATCTG
Organism: Lepisma saccharinum; assembly: GCA_022664845.1. Taxonomy (NCBI): domain Eukaryota; kingdom Metazoa; phylum Arthropoda; class Insecta; order Zygentoma; family Lepismatidae; genus Lepisma; species Lepisma saccharinum. The sequence continues at coordinate 11,771 of JAGDQP010022652.1, forward strand.
GCTTTTCTTGTGCAGCTGGCGTATCAAAGTAACTATCTTCATCATCACAAGGATCTAGATCAGAAAACATCATCCTGGATTCTTCTAAATCTAAATTCTTGTCTTGTGAATTCTAAAGTTCCTTCTTTTCTATTTCGTTCAAGTATATTCAATTTTTTAATTGTTCAGCTCTTTGCTCAACTTAACTAAAATATAATGTCTTCTTACATTTACTAGATTCCTGCTTTTCCAAGAAAGCCATAATTGTTTCTTAGGATGGGTTATCCGTTATAACAGTAGCACTTCCTCGTTTTCTAAGTCGATTGTTGACTTTTTTTCTTTCTGACAGGAACTGCTGAAATATAAAAAGGACTTTCTAGGTTTGACATCCCAAGTAGTGTGTTCTAAGAGAAGGAAACTCTTAAGATGAAGATGTAGGCAGGCAAAGTAGCCCGTATTTACACCATTCATAGGGGTCTCTTCGTGACGCAAAAGAAGCCAATACGCAATATTATTTATTGTTTGTTTTATACTGACTACGAGTGCTGTCTCTGAGGAATAGAACTTACCTTATAAAGTATTTCATACTTGGTTCTATTCTGTTTAAAAATCTAAAATAGAAATGCCTGATAAAACTTTCCCACTGCTGAAAACAGGCACAATATACAAATAAATCAACCACATGCAACTCTTTGTCGCTAACTTAATTCCGCCACCACCTTCGTCCTTGGGGAACTGTTTCACACTTCTTGTCACCAGTAAGCAGTACTACATAAGCATATACAAGTCTAAAACGTCTACTAGCCCGCATTTGGACCATAGCCCATATTTGGACCTTCTCCTCTACATTTTTGTACTTGAACATATTGACGCTCAGTTTATTAACTTGTAACGAAGTTAGTGAACATATTTGATGCTCATGCGCAAAAAAACTCGAAAGGACCAAATGATGTCAAATACAGGTTTATGAAAAGTGACATTATACATGTTGATAATATAATTTTTCTATGTTGATAATATAATTTTTCCATGTTGATAATATAATTTTTTCCATGTTGATAATATAATTTTTCCCATGTTGATAATATAATTTTTTCCATGTTGATAATATAATTTTTTCCAGGTTGATAATATATTTTTTACCATGTTGATAATATAATTTTTTCCAACAACATTGAAGCAATAACATATAAGCAGTGTAGTTTGTAGGTTTAAAGATCACAAATACAAGGAAAAGCTGGTTAGTAGTAATTAAAAGTTAGTACACACAAACTCACAAATAAAATCTAATCGTTTAAAAGAAATATTTTAAACTAATATTTGTAAAATCAGTCCTGGGTCAATGAAGAAATATAGAAATTAAATGGATAAAGTCCAGGCTTGGTTTTGAAATGAAAATATAATATTCCCAAACCACATGAGATTATTTCCTGAAAATAGATTATTTTTTTTCGAAAGTGTAGGTGGATTTCTAAGGAATATAGCAAATATGAAAAATATTCTTTAAAAAATAGTCTCGAAGTGTTCTGAGAGAATGACTGTATTTGGAATTGAAACTGAATATAATTTATTGGTGGCCTTTAGAGATCTGCGGCTAATATTGTGTGAACACATAGCGTATATGATTCAGCATTTTTTTTCGTATTTTTAAAATTAATATAGAATAGATATTTAAAATATTACATGACAATCTTTTGAAAATATTTTGTAAATGAATTATATAAATGTCTTTATAACATTAATCGAAGCATTTAAAAAATAACCTCGTGAGTTATAAACATGTTTTTGCGGTATATGAAAGAAAATATGTTTATTAACATCTTGCA
>JAGDQP010022652.1:18575-30132 GCA_022664845.1 Lepisma saccharinum
AATGTCTGTGGCTCAATGGTAGAGCGATCACCTTTGGTGCTATGGGTCGTCGGCTCGATCCCTATCTATGCCATGTGGGCTTTGGCGTGGACAAACACCGCGTATGTGGGTTTTCTCTAGGTTCTCCCGTTTCCACCCACTTTCTTCATTCCACCAATTCATCCCATCATTATTCATCCGGCCTGAGTCAAACTTGCCTAAAGATCTTAAAAATTACATTCAAATTAGAAAATATCTGAGCATATATGGCCACGGGTTCAATTCCCGCCGGGGTTCATTGAACTAAATGGCTCGGAGCCCACTTTATCAAAAACGGTAGGTCTTGTCCTTAGAAGCTCACCATCTTGTTTAGGACGTTAATAAGTATTCACTCACTCACTTAGAAAAGGTACTTGTATGAGAGTACACCGTGAAAGAACTTTAATTGCTTTTTTCATTTCATAAAAATGAGGAAGCTCACAGTGTTTTATTTCTTGGAACGTCCATTGTACCAAGTAAAATTCGTGAAGTTTCGCAATGATACAGAAAAAGTGTGCATTATTATAATTCTTTAATTTCTATATTTGTACGTAAATTCAGGGGGGGGGGGAATACAGTGAATTAAGAACAATAACAAAAAGATCTGAGAGTAACTAAAAACAAATGACGAGTCGTGTAGTCTCATTCAAAGTGATAACCAGTTGACACCACTCTTTAATATTCTAGTGTTCTGATACTTAATACCTTTGATAATTTAAGAGATTCATTCTCACAGCCTGAAGTCTCCCATTACACATTCCTCCTCATTAGTTTCATATGTCATCCAGATTTCTACGTCATCTTCCACCTGGAAGTGTAGTGACTCATTAAAACTCTGCAACAATTTAAATAGAAATCTCCTGTCGATTGATGTAGTATCAATTTCTTGGCAAGTTCTCTTTCCAACTTCTTTTTTTAATATTTAAGAAGGAAAGAACAAGATATTGGATATCTATTCCTCCAAAGATTCGTTGCAGATATTTGAGAGGACCACATGCACCGCAGCACAATGATCTAAAGATAATGTGACGAAAGGGAATTTTAATAGCATCAAAGAAGAATCATTTCGTATTAAAGGGACGGAAGGAAACACCTCAATTGTTCCAAAAGCAACACAATAACAGGGAAAGTCTTCTATGTTGTGCCTAGCTCTCACAAGGAATCGGCTATATTGTGGGTAGCATCATGTTCGCCGATACCATATTTCATGAATCTTATTCCTTATTTCAGGGTTCAGTTTTCTTAAATTCGCCGAGTCTAGTTTTGATTTCAACTTCGTTTATTCACGTTGTTTTGTTTTGTATTTCGAAACTTTTTTTTTCTGCGATGCTGAATTTACCTACTGAATTAATGTTTATGTTTGCCTATTTAATGAAATTAAGGAACAGTTTTCATATATTTTTTTTTTAATTAAGAAATTGAGTCATCGACGGGAAATAATGAAATGAAATCAGAGTTGATATTTCTTGTTTCTTTCGGTTATTCCACCGGGAAAAGTCATTTTAAATCGGAAACTACCTTGCTTAATCCTTTCTGAGATTCTTTCTTTTATTTTTTATCTTTTAAATTAAGATTAATTTCTGTTTACGGATTGGTTCCTTACGAATAAGTAATTTGCATTATCCGAAATTACAAAAATCAGATCATTCTGTTGACATTGTTGTTAATTTGTAATCTTAATTTGAATTTGAATTTATGGCCTTTAGGCATCTAAGGTTCAGGCCGGGATAGGGGAGGGGAAAGGATTCGGGAAGGTGTCAGCCAGGGCGTATGTTGAAGATGTCATCCCAGCTTTTGGCTTGTGTGATTGAGGAAAAGCTCTGGAGAAACCTAAGTCAGGATGGTCGGCCGCTGGGATCAAACTTACGACGTCCCTAATGCTACGCCAAGACTCTATCACTGAGCTACGGCGCATCTGTGGGAATGTGTAATCGATTGTTTTTTTTTTTTTTATATATATATAATTTGCTTTACATTTCTGAAAATTAGAATTTGCTTTCTTTCTTCTTGACTGAAATCTACGATAATCCGCCCTTAGGGAAATTAAAAACGGGAAGTGATTTTTGGAGCAGGTGATTCGGAATTCGATATTGAGCGATAATGATGCTGTGTGGACTTGTTCCTAGAAAGGTTTAATTAGAATGTTGGTTTTTGACGTTATTATCTGTCTTCCTTTCTCATTCTATGAAATAATTCATTAAGGGTTATTATTGTTCAGACTGGATACACTACAACCTGAAATAAGCGCTCTGGCTGAGGGATATCATCTCAGTTACGGTACTAGATAACAGAAATCATCAGGAATCAAAAATAAACTAATTACATCGCGTTGCGTATTATAAGTTTTACTATCTTCTATAAAATTAACAGCACACAGAAAGAAATAAAATATTCCTGGCAAACAAACGTAAACAACCAAATATTTAGTTTTCAACATTGCATGGCGAGCTCCTTTTGAAATTATATTACATATAGACTGAAATTACTACTGGTACAGCCATACAAACACTCAAACTTGACAATACTAAAATAAACCACCTTAAAATTCTGACTGATGCTAAATTTTCTCTCTAATTGATACCATCAGTTGGAATCAAAAGTTTAACTCTTTATATGGATGCAATAGAAATGATTTAATACTGTATTGAAAACTCCATGTAATATTGAAAACTAATTATTTGATTGTTTACATTTGATTACTGCGAACATTTTCTTTCTTTCTGCGCATGCAGTGGATAGGAAGGAAACATTGCGGACAGCTTCCGTGGTGACATTCTTAAAGTAATTGACAAGCGCATGTGTTTCCTGCTTTTTTTATATTTCTTCAACCTTCGGAGTGAACTTCTGGCTGTTTGATTTAATATCCACCTACACTCAGTTACAAATAGGCCATATCGAAGACCCAGCACACTTTCCAACTTAATTTTGCTGACTAATTTTGTTTCTGTTCATTTAATTTTGCTTACGAAGACACTTTTTTTTAATTTATTTTTTTAAGTAGCAGCTTTGACATCGTTATTTCTGCGAAGTGATAATTTGTTTACGAAATTAGTTCTTTTTAAGTTTTCTTTGATGTATATTTTGCTAAATTACTCAACGAATCAGCTTGTTTACACTTCAACAACGTTTTGGTGTTAAGAAAAACCTAGCTAAGTCGTAGCGTCTTTGATTAGCAACTTAAATGTTTCTAGTTCAAGCTAGAGCTTCGGACCCCTGTCACAATCCCTATGTCTGGAACAAAATATCGAATATCGAAAATTGTTCGAAAAAAAAAATTAAAAAAATCTTAAAACAACAAAAGAACACTGTAAAAATTGAAATCAAGAAATGTTTGGACAGTAAAATATCGTCGAAAATGTAGAAAATTGTGTATAAATATTATTGAAATGAAAAATCCATAAATATTTATGTAATTATTAAATCAAAATTTTGTGGTAATTATAGCAGCTGGCATTCATCTGATGATTTTGAGGAAAATTCTGAAAATCATAACTATGACTATCGGAAATTGGACCCGAAGCTGCGTGCCTCCCAAGTACCGATCCTAAGTCCGCAAGTGTAAATACTGCACTACGGAGATTGGTCTACTTATCTAATTAATTTAAATTTCTGATCTTTTTCTACATCTCCTCTATGAACTGAAAGCCTGACTCAAATAGTAGGGGCAGACCGAGGTAGTCGTGGGTTTGAAATTCGCGGATTTTACACACTAAATCAAAAGAACGGAATATTCACTCTTCTTAGAGCGGAAAGAGGGACCACTCGTTTTAGAGCGGAATTTTTCAATCAAACAAGAGTGGTTTTCAACGAAACTTTCTCGCTTTGGATGGAAAATGTGCTCTTTCTAGATGGAATTCCGATGCTTTTGAATGTAATTTATTGTTTAAACTTGAAAGAGCGATTTCTCATTCTTTTTAGAGTCATGGCTAGTAGTCAAGTTTCTTATCCGCCATTTGTTACTGCGAAGGTTATCGAAAGATGAAGCTCTACTGTGAAATTTATCGCGTTGCTTTTAGTGAAAAATGACAACCTGAAAACTGTCCCCAGTGACAAAAATATACCAGAAGACATCAGGAGTGAGATATGCACAAGAAATCTTTTAACTTTGTTCTCAAGTACCTGATGAAACGAAAGAAATCATTTCACAGGCGTACGTACTCTCGCAGTTGACCGCCTGGCTGAATTGATAAGGAGTTGGATAGGTGGCCGGCCGAAAGGTAGCGAGTTAAGTATGTTTTACTCGTTTCATTCATAAGTACATTACTTTTCTTTCTTACTATTTATGAATAAATGCTTCTTTTTTGCATCTCTTTAGATTTTCAACATTCTATTGCGTCGTTTTCATGTTCAAAAGATGAAAACTTTATCTAAATAGATGGAAATTTATCTAAAATAACATCATGTCTACTTTTCCATCGAAATGGACTACCATAGATTCCATCTTTATTCGAGCGGAATTTTCTCATCTTTACTCCGATGGAAATTTACTCTTTCCGCTCTCAAAAGATGATAATTCCGCTCAAATCGAGCGGAATTCCGCTCTTTGAATTTATTGGATAAGAAGCATTGCACTCAAAGTAAAAGAGTTACTCAAAATGGCCCATACGAGGGATAATGTCCTTTGACGAGTTCGCTAAATTTGGAAGAGTGGAATGTTTCATCTTATGAAAGCGGAAAAAAGGACTACTCTTTCAGAGCGAATTTTCATCGGAGAAGAGGTTAGAAATTTTTGCTCGAAGAAATGTAATGATAGCTTGTTTCGATAAGAATGTTATCAGTTTTAGACAATCTTCCAGTCGTAGTCCATTGGAAATTTTCATTTCTTTGAAATTTTCTTGTTTTGGACATGAATACTACTACCCAATTTGGAACATATCCCATTTTTTTTTTAAATGCAATATTCATCGTTTGAATTGGAAAACCTTTGACGTACACAGAAAGAAAAATGTTTGTAGTTGACGAACAATTAGTTAAAAGAGGGCCTAAACAAAACTTTATATCCTTCAAAGATAAGTTTGTTTAAACTAATTGTATTGTCAGAAGGAATAAATATAAAACTCCTAAGCAAGGATAGAGCCCAGGTCACAATACTTTGAAGTTTAACACGCTACGGCGCCACCTACCTAACATATTAACAGTTTCTGAATGTATAAAGCGAATTTTTATCGGAGAAAAATGAGAAATTTCCCTTAAAAGAGATGTAATCCTTTTTCTTTTCTTTGGGAACATAATCTCTTTTAGATACATTTCTGTATATTGAAATGAAATTCTAATCTTTAGAACATGAAAAAGTCACAATAAAATGTTGAAAATACAAAAGAAGCAAAAGGAAACATTTATTAATAAGTGGTAAGGAAAGAATTATGTTCTTATGAACCTATTTTGGAATTGAACCTGACACCTACCGGCCAACGATCGAACACTCTATGTTGTCTACCCTAGTCGGGCAACTGCGAGAAAACTCCTTCGAAAGGGTCTATTTCGTCCCGGCAGGTACCTGAGAATAACTTTCAAGATTTATTTATTTATTTACACATGGTTTCAGACACAACAGTTCTGCCATTTTACACTGAAACAGTAACAAATAACATTGATAACACATTTACATTTTTGCATATATCTTACACCTGACGTCCTGTGGTGTCATTGAGGAAAGTTATCGGGTCTTCGGTTGTCATTTTTAACTAAACGCGCGCAGCAACAAATGACTAATTACAAATTTGACCAATGCCATGATACATTGTGAACCACTCTAAAAAGATGAGAAATCACCCGTTTAATTTTGAAGAAGAATTAACATACATAAAGCATCGGAATCCCATCTAAAAAGATCACATTTTCTATCCAAAACGAGAGTGTTTCGTTCTCTTTTTCGATTGAAATTTAATATTTTTTTATAAAATCACTTTCTCATAAAAAAAAGTCTGAAAATGTCCGTTCTTCTGAATTTGGTGTGTACACTTACCGACGGATAAGATATTTTTGAATACGATCAAAGCAGAAGGCAAATGTGATGTATATTGGAGGAAGACTATTTTCACTTGATTGAAACATTTGAACATGTTTGATCAATGCTACATCATGGTATTGGCGCTATGTAACAGAGCAATCAGGGAAAACTTCATTTAGAACAATCTGGGAGAAAACTAGTTGAACCAGGGTCGACTTCACGCAACTTACATGCGACTAGACCATGGGATGTAACATCGATAAAACATGCTCGAATATTGAAAGCAAACATAAGCAGCCTTCTTCCACATGTACATCACTTACAATCGTGTTTTGTCGGTGTTTTCCCCATTTTCTCTCTCACTACATTATTATTATTTTAAAAGCGGGCTCCCTTGTAACTCCCAGAAATATAAAGTTTCAGTCCAGTACCTTTTCAGTTAGTATTTCGTCAGCTGTTCAGTTCCCTCAGTCACACTAGGAAAATGCCAGGAGGGCACCTTCAACTTAGGCCCTTGCTGACTCCTTCCCACATCTTTCTCCTACCTTATCCCGACCTCACTCATAGATTCCTAGAGGCCATAAATGAACTCAAGTCAAGTCGCCAAAACTTCAACCATATGACTACTGAAGTAAAAGATTGCATGTTAATTCCATGAAAGTAGAAATAAGTAACGATCATTGTCGGGGTCTCTTCACCAATTTTGCAAATTGGAGCAAGTATTTTCGACCTAGTCGAAAACATTGTCATTTTGAAGCATTTGTAGAAATACTAGTCAATTTATGTATTTATCACTTATGGACATGAAGTTTCATGATCCTACTAAGGTAAAAGTGGAGGATCCCATCCACATCAGTAGAATGTTCAATCAGCTACCGTTTTATTAAAAAAATGTTTCTACTACTTCTTCTAAAAGTTATTTGGAAGCAAATCATATTTTTTCAACATATTAACGAAGTTTCAATTAGAAACTAAGAAATTTACATCTTCCTATCATCCAGCAAAAGATATTGAAGCTTCCATTAGCGATTTTAAATTCTTCGGTTTAAACATGTGTAAGAGATATAAGGAGAAACCATCTTGAATAACTGTAAACAAGAGAATAAATATCTCAAGCAGGTCTTTTACATGTGTCCAAGGTTGCAGGTCTCATTCATTGAGAACTGATAAAAGTGTCGGTAATTATTGCAACCAAGGTTAACGAAATCCCTCAACTCACGTGGTCTACTGGAAAACGTCGCGAGCTAAGGACCAGCAGTTCAAATTCTGCTCACGTCGGCAATCTGAACTGAGGATTTTTTGGCTTATTCTACTACATCAAGCGAATATCTTAATGGTAGATTAAATTAAAGTCATAACCGTTATTTTCCTCTTCCTCAGTCAATAAGAGAGAGAAAGGAAGAGAGTGAGAGTGAGAGAAGGAGAGAGAGAGAGAGAGAGAGAGAGTTATTGATAAAGACTGCCTTACAAGCTTAGAAATCCACAAATCTTTTGTTTACAAGATTTCTGAAAATATTTTCTTGTGTTTGAGATGCTGGAGAATACTTCCTGCTAGAAGCAAGCAGGTGAATAACATCGCAACAACAAAAGTAGTTAGTAAGTATTGTGCTATTATTCATCAAGGTCACAAGAGGGATGGATGGAGCCGTAAGGACTTTGATTTATTCACGACATAAGCATTAAGACAACACTGTGACAAACCCAAGGCACACTCACGTGCAATTGCAGTTTCATTACGCCAGTCCCTCAGCTTTTCATTACTTCTCCAGACTCAAGCTTACCACTATTAGCAAGAATTACTTAGTCATTTTTCAACCTCCCCTGGCGGTAAATCTATTTGAGCCTTGTCGCTGCTTCCCCCCTGGAACTCCCACGCCACAAGACAAATGACATTTACGCAGAGAAGCAGGAAGAGTGTGGAGTAAGACTGTCAGAGGAAGACTCCGGAAGCGATCTCAACGCGGAACTTTGGTTTCAGTAAAGAGATTGTGTCAATACGAAAGAGAATTTAAGGAAAAATCTGGCTGTCGCTTGCTTTTAAAACACGGGGATTACGGAGAGCTTTGTCAACCACTGTAATTAACTGACACTTCATTAGCTTTTCTTTTCTTCTTTCTCAATGGTTCATTTGCTTTGGAGTGACATAATCTTTTATAATATAGTAAATATAAATGGTAATCGAATTTAAGTTGGGATTAAGAGCCCTCTATAATAGTAAGGTTCCGCGAGAAGAAACATGACTGAACAATGTATGAAAAAAGTTTAAAATGTTTTGTGCTTGATTTTCAGGGGGAAAATAATTAAAAATGCTTTTGCATCCTTCTAAATAACTTACAACTGTTTTACAAGGATTTGTACTATATAGAGCACATAGTAAAACAAAATAGGACACTTTCTGGTATGTCGTTAACATAATTAAAACAATACAATATATTTTAGCACAAATATGTTTTCTAAGGGGATCTTACATTGTTAATTTATTTTAACTCATGTTTAATCTTTATCGTGTATATTTTACTTATCTTAGGGATTTAAATACCTTTCAGTTCATTTGCATTGTTCAGAATTGTGTTGCAATATACTAGCTAAATTGTCTTTTGAAAATTTAATTGAAATCTTATTGCGAATTTACTAGTTCATTTTACAGAAAGTAAGCTGGATGAAGGAAACACATTGTTCTTTTCAAATAAATCGTTGGATTGGGACGTAAATTGTCTCCGGTTTTGCTTTGTTAGCAAGGGCATCTTCTTGGAGGTTCTGTTGTTGGGTTTTTTATGTTCCTTGGAGATTTCTTATTGAGCCTCCAACTCTGAAGTAGCAGTACAAATCTAGTGCAAGTTCTGTGTGAGCCTCTCTAACCTTAGATAGGATATGGCTAGGGTATTCCCGAAGATTCTTCGTCGATCCTTCCACCCCAAAAGACGGCAGAAGTAGAGGATAACATTCAGTACCTTAAATAGAATACTTATATCATCATTCGCAGGACCCCAGAAATTTATCGTTGTAAACTAACTAAATAAATATTCGGAAATTCTTCTTTATTCTACTTATGGGTATTTATTTTCATGCTCTTCCCTTCTCCTAAATCTACTAAAATAGTTCACGAGAAGGAAAAAACAAATATATATATATATGAAGTACTATCAACGTCATCATCACAAATAAATACCGTATTTACGAGGTCCTTACAAATTTGGCACCGTAGCGTAGTGGCAGTAGAAGGAAACTGTCTAAACGAGCAAAATTTACGAGGAAAGAAGTTGTGAAGATATATATATATATATATACCCTAGTGGAGATATGGTGAGTACGAGATCAATGTCGCAGTTCTAGCAAGCGGAAGCAATCAAAAGGGAAAGCAGCGGCGTGTAAATATTTCTTCAACAGATGAAAAGCAATTTTGAAATAAACATGCAAAAATTGGAAAGCAAATCAAAATAGTCTAATGAAAATTTGGAAACAATACAACCAGAGTTTGGAGGCAAAATTGAAGCAATTTCACCAAAGTTTGAAAGGAGATTGGAAACCAGCAATACACTATTCACCAAATTTAGGAAACATGTCAACGAAATAAGGAGGTGGCGGAAATGGAGTTGCAGGAATTTTTGAAGCAGATAAAAGCTCAGGGCTTCTAACTTCGGCAAGATGTTTCAAACCGATCTACAAAGAAACGAAGAAACTGATACTGGAGTGCATAAGGAAATAGACTATGTTAAACAGCACATTCAGTCATGTCGCCGTATTGTACATCCAGTTGCTGATGAACACTATAGAGCGGTCCAATCATCGCGATGGTCTGACTATGAGGCAGACAGACGAACACAATCAGAATTTGAAGTTCAGTCTGTAATGGTAACAACGAAAACTGTCCTCCTAGAAGACGCCGACATCTCTACCGAAGATTAGAACTATGGATAACTTCATTCAACAATAAACTAACAGTCATCCTGAGCATCAAACAAGCTGGTCTAGCTGAAACCGTTTGACCTGGACGTTGATATGTCAGTCAGTATAGTTATATTAAACGATACCATACTTTCTTCCCTTCTAGGACCAATATCAAAAAACGGTGAAACACGTATCTAATTATTTTAAAATGAAAGTATAAATACCAAATTTCTTGTTTGTAGACTTAAAGGATCCCGAGATATGGGCATTGCATATTAGAATAATTGCAACCCCATTTCACCCCTTTCGAAGCCGAATTTCCAAAAATCCTTCCTTAGTGGTACCTTACGTCATCAAACCTATGTACTGTATAAATTTTGTTTCCAGCTAAAACCTTTTGGTCTGGGCGTTGATATGTCAGGCAGGACTTCTGGTTTTTATATTACATAGATTGAGAAATACCTTATCTGAGTTAGTATAATTTACACTGTAGACCCTAAGCGTCACAATTTTCAGCACATTTTGTGCACATTATAAAAACTGCTTTACAACAATTTTAATAAGAAGGAACGCATGCCCAGCCTCCGTAGTACAGGCTGTAACGTCGTGTATTTCGACCCTGCAATGGTTAGGTACGTGGGTTCGAAGCTTGTGGCCGACCATCCTGACAGAAGTTTTTTTTTTTTAGAATTTCTCTCAGTTTTACAAAGCTAAATGATAGGATGGTACCTGGGCCTGGCCTATACCTTCCCTATCCTCTACCATACCCTATTACAACCTGAGCCAAAGATGCCAAAAGGCCATAAATAAATTCAGATTCAGAGGCAAAGGGTTCGAAAGTTTTCTGAGTGTTCGAGAAATGCTTCCACTGTGGCAGAGTGTTTGGGAAAACTAAAGATAAAACCTACTTCAATACTGTGACAAAGTATCAGAATATTTTTAATGTATTACCATGTTAAAGGTATTACCATACGTCTCGTAGAATTTTCTTTTGAACAATTTGAGAGAAATTTTGAATCTCTTCTTGCCACGGATTCTGTCAGGAGTTCCAATTTGGGGGATAAAGCCAAAATTGGAAGGGGGCTGTAAGGTTTAAATAGAGTTTTTTTTTGCCTATCTAATTTTAATAGTAAAACAGTTGGGTGTGTTCAAGGGTTGACATTGGGAACTCTGGAAAATCCGAACACCAGTTACAACTACTCTTTTGTTAAAAATATTATTGCCGGACACAACATAAACGTCCCTTTCGTTGTCTTCAAGGCTATGACAATACGTTAGGTAACAGAGAAAATATCCATGAATTAGGTTTACATGGGATTTTAAATATTCTTTAAATTACAGTAGCAGATAAGAATTTTAAAATAAAATCATAATCCTGGCATTTTTGAGTACGAAATATCTGTGAGTAGGGTACTACATTCACCCCTATTTATTCATCCCGTCCTGCAGAGAATGATGACAAATCAACGACGTATTGCTCAAACAATCCCCTCATTCTCTTGTTTTAACTTGAATCACAAATAAAGCGTCATATTTGTGATTCAGACGAAATGTTTAGGTGCGTAGTTCTTGACGCAATTTTGCTGTATTATTTGAGATAACATTTACAATTACAAGCTATTAAGTACATCATACATTTTGCTATGCGAGTGCATCATGTGAGGTGTTTGGACATATCTATTAATTTTTAACAGTATGCAT